>CAUYQU010095761.1:0-25329 GCA_963574635.1 Cheracebus regulus
AGCCTTTTTGCACTGGTTTCTTCCCATTTTTGTGGATTTATCCACCTGTCATCTTTGTAATTGCCGACTTTCAGATTGGGTCTCTGAGTGGACGTCCGGCTTGTTGGTGATGAAGTTTTTTCTGTTTCTTAGTTTTCCTTCGAGGGGCACCCCTTCCCCACAGAGCTGGGCCTTCCCATGTTCAGCTGTGCTTGCTCTCAGTCCTCAGTGCTTCCAATTGCTGTTCTCCTTGTGGGGATGGGACCAGCCCAGCCCGACTAAAAGGGCACCCAGTCCTGTACACTCTGCACCGAGAAGCACCGCGCCAGCCAAAAGAGTCACGCTGGCGACCTGTGTGGCTCCTTCACCGGGAATCGCCCAGTCTGTGGGCATCAAAAATTTGTCTGCAGTTGTGGCATCCACTCGCTCTCTGCGCTTTCACTGGGAGCTACAATCCTGAGCTGCTGCTATGCGGCCATCTTGGATCTCTCTCTGCCTGGTGACAAAGTTATTTTGTTTCTTAGTTTTCCTTTGGCAGACGCCCCTTCCCCACAGAGCCGGACCTTCCCGGATTCGCTGTGCTTGCTGTGAAACTCTATCCTCAGTGCTTCCAATTGCTGTTTTCCTTGGGATGGGACCAGCCGAGCCCGTCCGTCCCGTATACTCCACACCGGGAAGCGCCGTGCTGGGGCACCGGCAAAACAGCCGTGCCGGCCAAAAGAGTCGCGCTGGTGACCCGTGTGGCTCCTCTGCCGGGAATCTCCCAGTCTGTGGGCAACAAAAATTCGTCGGAAAGTACGGTGTCCACTCGTTCTCTGTGCTTTCGCTGGGAGCTACATTCCTGAGCTGTTGCTAATCGGCCATCTTGGATCTCCAATTTTTTTGTATTTTTAGTAGATATGGGGTTTTGCCATGTTGGCCAGGCTGGTCTGAAACTCCTGACCTCAAACCATCCTCCTGCCTTGGCCTCCCAAAGTGCTGGATTACAAGTGTGAGCCACCACAGCTGGCCTGTCACGCTTTTAAAAAGTGGATTAAGCTCTAAATCATTTTTAAAAATAGAACCTGGGGTTTCAAATTTGAGAAACTTTCTACTCTGAAAATAATTTTACATGACAGGATCTTTTAGTAATACATGATACCACTGTCTAGCTCTGTTAAGCATTATAACAGTACATTCTGTAGGCCTGGAGTTTTGAAGAGGAAGAAAACCTTTAAAGCACTGTATTATTAAGCATGGCCTGAGGGGGACCCAATGCCTTAATCTCATTTTACTTTTGCAATTCATTTTATAGATGAAAAAGATATTACATTCCCCCATTTGTAATATTGAGTGGAAAATAAATGGAGAGAATAAGAGAAGCTTTACTGAAAATTTTACAGAAACACATTCTGTAAAGTAACAGCTAGTTGTATATAAAATTTCTATACATTTTTCAGGGGAATATGAAGAGAGTGTATGTGTATGTTTGGGGGGGAATGTGTGTGTCCTAAGAAATTCAGTGACCACTGCATAGTACAGTTTTTAGTTATTTAGAATGAATAATTTTTTTTCTTATCTGGTGGCAAGGTAAAGTACAAATGAAGATTTATAAATTAGTTTTAAAATACTTTGATATAGATATTAGGCTCCAATATAAATCCCCATAAGACTTCTGAAACATCCGTTGTATCTGTTCCAGTGGCTGCCACATCCAGTTAAATTTCTTTTTAATATTGTGATTTAGTTTGTATTTCATAAAGGTTTTTTTTTTAAATATAGTGTTTGTAGTCAAGTTGAACAGTATCTTCATATCAATTAAATAATTCCAAGAATACATAGAAAAACTTTGTGTGAATATATTTTTTTTAATTTCTAAATTCACCATTTTGATACAAATACCCATGGTTTTCTTCTATGTTTACATGCAGCCAGGAGCTATGGGCGGAGACGAGGTAAATTTTTTTTTTTTTAATGAGATCTTTTGCTTGCCAAATTGTGAGTAAATATGAGTGTGTTTATGTGTGTGTGTATTTATACCTGTGTGTGTGTAAACCAATAATTATTATATGGTGTGATGTGCTAGCTTAATTATTTTAGCAAAATAATTTATCATTTTTATTACAATTACTTTTCGTTGTTAGTTGGTAATTTGTTCTTTTAATTCTAAAAAAGATGTAGCAGAGACTTTCTACTTAGAAGTTTTTTTGTTGTATGGCTTATTGTGAATAAATATGAGGAAATAAAGGCCAAGCATATGTATTTTTCTGTCCTGTATTCTTTGTGTTCTTTTCATACAACTTAGAGGGCAGAACTTGGGTTTTGAAAGGCAATTCTTGATCTTATTAGGTTGGGTGGTGAATTTTTTTCTGTTATATCCAAAGGCAGATTTACTCCGAAGATAAATGAAGCTTAAGCTTCAGGGCCTTTTACTTGCTTGGACCCATTCCAGTCTACCTAATTTTTGTGTTCTTTTTCTTTTTTTTTTAAGACAGAGTTTCGCTCTTGTTATCCACCAGTGCAATGGTGCAGTCCCGGCTCACCACAATCTCTGCCTCCTAGGTTCAGGTGATTCTCCTGCCTCTGTCTCCCAAGTAGCAAGGATTACAGGCATGCACCCCCAACCCTGGCTAATTTTGTATTTTTAGTAGAGATGGGGTTTCTCCGTGTTGGTCATGCTGATCTCAAACTCCCAACCTCAGGTGATCCACCCATCCCGGCCTCCCAAAGTGCTGGGGTAATAGGCATGAGCCACTGTGCCCGGCTCTGTTCTTTTTCTTAGAGAGGGATCCCAAAATAAGCTTTGGTCCCCATAAAACCTTCATTCTCAAAAAAAAAAGAAAACCTTCATTCTCTCCTGGTCACACCCAAACAAAACAATACAACTTTCATTTGTGTAATGCTGTAACTGTTCTAAAGCATTTCCCATATCTGTAATTTTTTCAAATAATTTTGCGAAGTAGCTAGGAGAAGCTGGATGTAGTGAAAAGCATATGGGACTTAGGGTCAGACACGTAGGTTGTAATCACTGCCTTATCATTTAGATTTGTTATGCTCATGTGTAAATTATGAGGTAATCAAACCAGTCTTGTCCTACTTCAGAGTATTAGTGGAGTTCTAGTTAAAAAAAAAAAAAGAAATGAAAACCTATCCATGGAAATTAAAAGTATTCCACAAATATAAGTTACTTTGGTGCTTATTTGCGGAAGCTGAGGGAAAAGAAGTAATTTACTTGCTGTGTGACCAAGTTAAAGCCAGAGTCAAGATCAGAATCTGTGTCTTTTGGCTCTTTATCTGCTAATATAATGAGAAGATAATGATGCTAAACTCATAGTATTTTGTTATTAAAAAAAATTAAAAATATTATCTGCCTATGCTTGCCCAACCATTACTTTCATCATTTATTCCATAGCAAATGTTTGTTGAATGAGTGAATATTGGCAGAACCTAATATATATGTATGATGAATCATATAGTTGCTTTTGCTTTTCATCATCATCGAGTGGAAAAACATTTGTGTAAATGATTATTTTCTATCCATGGAAATGAATATCATTAAATGTTATTGCCTTATTTTTTAAATTTTAAAAAGTTAAAGCCTAGAAATAATGTTATTAAGAAATATTTTGTACCATACTTTTTTCATGTTGCTAGAAAAATGATCACTGTCAGGAAAGAATGGACTATTTTATATAGAAAATAGATACCATCTGGAGAATAGACGGCAGGGACTCGCTTTTCCTCTTCTCACGTACTAATCAGTCACCAAATCTTGTCAAGATTTTCCCTCTAGTTTTGTCAGGCCTTGTCCTTCTGATTTCTACTATTTTTATTTCTCCTGTTCCATTTCTACAGCTTCATCTTTCTGCAATATCACTTTGTCTGTGTCACCCCCATTCTCAATTCAGGGTCCCCATGATCTGGCCTCTGCCTCTTTTACCAACCTCATTATCTTCATTTTTCCCATGTCGTCTTTTCCTGACCAATCTGTTTGCTTTCCCACTCTCTCTGGCCATACAGGTCAACCTTCCTCTCACCTACTTATCTGTCTATCCTTATTTTGCTAGTTCAAACCTTACCTCTGATTCTGCTGTCTTGCATTCTTCCTGTCTTTTCTGAATGCCCTGATTCTTCAGCTGGAATAAGTTCTTTGAGTACAGTTGTCTCTAGTACCTAACACTGGACCCTATGTACACTTAGCCCTTATTAAATGATTATTGATAAAGATTAATTTGAAATAACACCATACATTTATGCAGAGCACAGTTTGGCATCTTATTTTTTTAAATTATTTTAATAAATAATAACATTAATACTATATATCAAGAATATAAAGTCACCTATAGTTTCTAAGCTTCTGAAAAAAAAAATGCTCTTCCTTTTTTCATGTTACTTTCTCCATATCTATTTGTAAAGTTGACTTTATTATTCTCAGAAGTCACGATCTTAGTATGAGATGCTTCACTAAATATTTCCTAGAATGGCTTGGTTCCTGCTCTTGTTTTGCAGTTTGATAGTTGTAGATGAAGAGGAAAATGATGAGGGGGTGGGGGAAGGAAGAAAGAGAGGAAGAAAGAGAGACGTGCAAATGCTAAAAGACTGAATGTTGGCTTTCTGAAACTAAAAAAGAACAGACAGAAAATATTTTGTCCATGCTTTCAATAAGTCTTTCATTCCCAAAGCTGAAAAAGAAGTCGTCTTTCTTAAATGTAATGATATAACCATATGGGATGAAGCATATCTAGATCTCATATCTAGAACTCTTATTCTCCGAGATGTATTCATTTGAACCAACTCTGCATCGTATACTTCTGATGAACTGGCAGCCTTCCTCATGCTCAATTATTCATGTGATCAGGGATTAAATCAATGCTTGATCCCTTTTCTCTAATCATTTAGACTTTCTCAAAAAGCCTAAAAATTAAGGTTGCTGATGTATGTTACCTCCCTCTACCTATGAATAAGAATAGAACTGGAGCTATAAATCATGTTCTGTGTTACATAAACATGTTAGTAAATTTTTTTCTTTTCTTTTTTCTTTTTTTTACAGAGTCTCACTCTGTTGCCCAGGCTGGAGTGCAGTGGAATAATCTTGGCTCACTTTAACCTCCACCTCATGGGTTCAAGTGATTTTCCTGCCTCAGCCTCCCAAGCAGCTGGGACTACAAGCATGTACTGCCATACCTGGCTAATTTTTGTATTTTTAGTAGACATGGGGTTTCACCATGTTGGCTAGGCTGGTCTTGAACTCCTGGTCTCAAGCCATCCACCCAACTCCCAAAGTGCTAGGATTATAGGCATGAGCCACCATGCCTGGCCACATTGGTAAATTTTCTAGAAACAGAAATAAAGTGAATATAATATATGTGAAAATTTTGAGTTCTGTTAGCACAAATTTGGCAGTGGACTTTTACACCTCTCCTGATAAGTGTGGAAAAGTTTCCTGGGATAAGTAGCATTTCAGGACCTATTTGGATAATGGAATAGGAATGGGAAGCAAGACTTTGTAGTATGTTTCTCCTTAGAAAGTTTGAAGATGAGATTGCCATGACCAGATGCTTGGAGTATATATCTCTGAGTGTATCCTGTGGGGCCAGCTGGAGAGGAGAAGCTGGCAGTAAGACAGTCTATGCTACCTGAACGAATGTTTTTGAAACAAAGGGTGAAGCTCCTGGACACTGTCAGGCTTTAGAAAGAGGGTTTTATGATAAAGTAATGAAAGCAGGAGATAACTTGAACATCAGCTCAAGGCTCGAATGGGGGTATTGAAGGTAGATTCTGCAAACCAAGTACTTCTAGTAATATTGTTGAAGCAGTAATAATAAGAAATGAGAATAATTAGATGTGAAAGAATAAGATTTGAAAATAAATATCAATTACATATAGAGTTTAAAAATACTCAATTATATTTCCCATTTATATCCATTTTTATTTTGTTCCAGTAGACAAACCTTGATTTTATTTGTGGAATAAGACACACACAAAAGAATCTTACCATTTTTCTTTGGGAGCATTCTGCCTTTGATAAGCTTTAATATGTGTCATCCTATACAACTGCAACCCCTGTTAGAAACTAGTCTATCAGCTAGTATCATCTAAGATTTTTACCTACACATTTAATTTGTGCTGTGTTTTTCATTTCACATGAGAATGAATTTTTATGGTCTCCATGAAACCCTTGTCCATAAGGAGACATGTTGGCTATGCCAGTATTTTTGATGTTTAACAGAATTTCCTAGTTAGAGAGCAGTAAGGAGAATAGGAAAGGTCTTTTTAACAATGCAAGTAAGAAAATATAACTAGTCTACCAGGTAGTGTCATTTAAGGTTTTTGCCTGCACATTTAATATATATTGTGCTTTTCATTTCACATGAGAATGAGTTTTTATGGTCTCCATGAAACTCTTGTCCATAAATAGACATGTTGGCTATGCTAGTATTTTTGTTTTTGTTTTTGTTTTTTGAGATGGAGTCTTGCTCCATCACCCAGGCTTGAGTACAGTGGCACTATCTCTGCTCACTGCATCCTCTGCCCCCCAAGTTCAAGCGATTCCCCTGCCTCAGCCCCCTGAGTAGCTGGGATTACAGATACGCACCACCATGCCTGGCTAGTTTTTGTATTTTTAGTATTGATGGGGTTTCTCCATGTTGGCCAGGCTGATCTCAAACTCCTGACCCCAGGTGATCCACCTGCCTTGGCTTCCCAAAGTGCTGGATTATAGGCATGAGCCACTGTGCCCGGCCCATGACAGTATTTTTGATGTTTAACAGAATTTCCTAGTTATAGAGCAGTAAGGAGAATATAAAACGTCCTTTTAACAGTGCAAATGAGAAAATAAAAAGAATGATTAGAGTTACTGTTATAAATGTACTCCTGCATATATTTAGTTCATAAAAATATATGTATATTAATGGGTTACTTAATTGGTAACAAAAGTTCTAAAGTCCAGCCAAACAAACTTGTATGCTGAGTTGAAGTTGAGTATTTCTTTTTTTTGTTTGTTTGTGTGAAGTTGAGTATTTATTTTTTATTTTTTAAATTTTTTTAAAAGATGGGGTTTCACCATGATGGCCAGTCTGGTCTTGAACTCCTGACCTCAGGTGATCCACCCCCCTCGGCCTCCCCAAATGCTAGGATTACAGGCATGAGCCACTGTGCCTGGCCTTCTTTTTTCTTTTTTGAGATTGAGTCTTGCTCTGTCTCCAGTGCTGGAGTGCAGTGGCGTGATCTCATGTCATGCAACCTCTGCCTCCCAGGTTCAAGTGATTCTCCAGCCTCAGCCTCCCAAGTAGCTGGGACTACAGTTATGTGCCACTGTGTCTGACTAATTTTTGTGTGTGTATTTTTAGTAAGACGGGGTTTCACCATGTTGGTCAGGCTGGTCTTGAACTCCTGACCTCAGGTGATCTTCCCACCTCAGCCTCCCAAAGTGTTGAGATTACAGGAATGAGCCATCATTCCCAGCCCAAAGTTGAGTATTTCTGTCAAAAGCCTGTTCAAGGGGAGAGAGATCAGCTATTCCAGTGAGACCAGGTAAAAGCATGCCATCCTGCTAATTCAAACCCAGTTGTATGAGCTTGCTTGTTTAAAGATATGGATGATTCTGGGTAAAACATGGGCATGAATCGGAGAATTTTCTGAATGTTCATGGTTACAATATCTGAAAATGTTACTGCTCATAGTAATAGGAAAAGTTGAGCACAGGCGATAGTGAGGGGAGGATCACTAGTTTTTCACTTTTGTGGGTAGTTAATCTGGGAGGGGCCGAAAGAAAGATTGAAGGAGGGATTTTCAGTGCCTTCAACCCAAATTTTGCTCCTTAAGTGTTTGCATACCTGTGCTGTTCTAGACTCCAGGTGTGGTCTCTGACATTGCTCAGTGGTCACTCTAGTAGGGAGAAAGACAATAAATAAGTGAAATGAGTATTTTTATTCTTAAAAGTTGTGATAAATACTAGGCAGAAAAGAATAGTGGAGTCCCTCTAAGGTAGGGAGGTCACGTCTGAAGAGGTGAAACTCAAAGGATGGAGAGACAGCTATCTAAAAAAATTTTTTTTTATTAAGGAAAATTTTAAATATATAAAATGTAGAATAGTTTAATGAACACCAATATATCCATTATCGGCTTCAATTATTATCAGCATTTTTGTCAATTTTATCTCATATATTCTCTTCCCTTTTTCCCCTGGAATATTTTAAAGGAAATTTCAGTTATATGACTAGTTTAAAAGGGGAAGATGGAAGGAACTGCATTTGTAAAAGGCTTGAGGCAAAGCACAGATACATGCTACAACATAAACCTTGAAAACATTACACCAAGTGAAAGAAGCCAGTCTCAAGAGTCACATCTTTGTATGATACCATTTATATGAAGTGCCCAGAATAGACAAATGTATTGAGACAAAATGGAGATGAGTGGTTGCCTAGGTCTTAGAGGTTGGGGAAAAATGAAGAGTGACTGCTAATGGATTAAAGGATCAATTGTATGATATGTGAATTATATTTCAAAAAAATCATGTTTCTTAAAAAAAAAAAAAAAGGTTTGAGGCAAGAAAGGGCTTAGTTTGAGGAATTAAATGAAGCCTAGAATGGTTGATGCTTGGTAGGTGGTGGAGGAGTATGTCTTAAGATGAGTTTGGAGGAAGGAAAGAGAATCTGATCTTGCTGGACATTAGCTCCTGGTAAGGATTTTGAACTTGGTCCAAGTACAAGAGGAAAGTTTTGAAGCTTTAAAGCAAGGTCAAATGATTGGATTTATGTTTTTAAAAGAGCACTTTGGTTGCTGTTTGGAGTGGAGTGAAAAGAGAAGTGGGTTGCCTAGTGAGGAGGTGATGTCAGGCAAGAGATGAGGATAGTTAGGATAGGGTAAGGGCTGTGGAGTTGGAGAGAAGTGAACGAATTAAAGATGTATCTTGGAGAATGGAATCAGCAGTAGCATTTAACAGATGGTGTCAGGTTGCTGAATTTACCTTAGAGAGTAAATAAGAAGGAAGACTCAAAAATGATTTTCAGATTCTGGCTTCAGTAATTGGGTGAATTGTAATACCACATATTGAAATGGGATGGGAGAGAATAGGTTTAAGGTAGATATCAAAAGTTCACTTGGAAACACATGAAGTTTGTGATGCCTAAGATGTAAGATTTCTGTATAATAAAAGGAATTCTGCTGCCCCTAGGGATCTGAGAGCCTTTCATCTAGTTAAACTCTCTCATTATGCAAATGAAACCATAAATGAAATGTTTTTTGTTCAAAGTCACATACTGGACACTAGGCTGGAACCTATCTTTACTTCCAGGGGAAAAAATGTGTGAATGTGTGTGTGTGTGTGTGTGTATTCCATATGTATTTTATGAGGGAGTCATTCCTCATAATTCCTTTTTCTTAAACCCTGAAAGTGACTAATTTCTGAGCTACTTGTCAGACTAAAATGAAAAGGGTCAGGCTTGGTGTAGAAGTGCTTGGCTAGAGGTACCCTGGAGCTGCTGGAGTGATGGCAGAGGCCCTGGTGGGAGCTCAGAGGTGAGGTCCCAGCAGCTTTGACAGCATAGCTTGGCAGTAGGCTTTTATTTTTCTGTTATTTGCTGAAGGAAAGAAAAGGGAGTCTTCTGGGGAGGAATTATCTTGGACAAGCCTTCCATGCTTACCTAATGCTTTGCAAGTCTTCTATTTGGCACTTTTCCTGCAAGCTTGTTTGGTTTTAAGCCATCTCCACATTCAGAGATGATTTGTCCAATTACTGGACCATAAACTAATTATAGATAGTAATTGAAATAGATATCAGAAAACCAGACCATTGGTAGAAAGCCAAATGACCAACTTGTAGCATTTAAGAAACTTTTTTCCTGCTTTTATTGAAATATTGAATATACATATTTTATGTGGCAGTATCATGTTCTAAAGCAGGTTTATATTCTCTTCACATAGAAATATAATTTTTGATAAGTAATGTGGTTTGCTTTTAACACATTTTGGTCTTGGAAATGTTTCTCTTAAAGAAAAGAAATAAGTCAGACAGTTGCTAGTTAGTGAAGCAAGACTTCTCCTGGGGCACAATTTAGGTGCAGCCTCTTAAAGTTTCAGTTTCTAGTAACACATGTCCAGGAACTAAAATTTTACCAAACTCCTCAGGGATGATTTGTTTTAGAGATGGATTTATGCCAATCAAATGAATGCATGAATACCATCCTCACAAGGGATTACTGGACAAATCAGAATACCAGTGGTTTCTGATGGAGCTGGATGTATATGGAAATAAAATTTCAATAGCTGACTGTCTACTAGCTCAAGAGTCCCCCCTTCACAATAGCAGAGTGCTGAATTTATTGACAGAATAGTCCAGGAGCTTATAATAAGAGCAGAGGGGCCAGGAGCAGTGGCTCACACCTGTAATCCCAGCAGTTTGGGAGGCCAAGGCAGGCGGATCACTAGAACCCAGGAGTTCAAGACCAGTGTGGGCAACCTAGTGAGACCCCATATGCATATTGAAAAAAAAAAAAAAAAGAGCAGAGGGAAATAGATTATTTTCAGGCTCTGGAAATATCAGGTGAACCATTCTGTCCCCTGGAAGAATAATCCTACATAGTATGATAAAGTCCTCATGTCTCCTGTCGGTCTGCTCTGGGTGAACAGTACAGGCTCTTACTCTGCAATTCTGTCTTGTAAATGCTTTCTGCAGACTTTCTGTTCCGCCAGCACTTCAGGCAGTCATGTTACAGTAAGGTTGATAAGGTTATAGATTTTATATTCCAGTGTTGAGGATATACTTTCCTTAACTTGATTGAACTTGGATCCATTTCCTAGGGTTCCATACATTTCACACAAAATATCTCTTTCAGTGGCTGCCTGTAGCAAACAAATAATCTCCACTTCAGTGATTCTTAAACTTGAGCTTAGGAATCACTGGGGAAATTTGAGCAAAGTACAGATTTTCAAGCCTGACCCCCACAGATTCAGATTAGTAGATCTGGGAACTGGGCTCTGAGACTTGTATTCTTAATTCTTACCCACAGAGAAACATCATTTATGTGTTAGTTCTTAGCAGTTTCATTTCCAAGGGCAACTTTATTTTATTGCTGAAGGCTATAGTACTCTAAATACTAATAATAAGACAGAGATTAGGTTTTAAAACCTTGGGAAATTTCTTGATTACCCATAACCACTTAATAAAACTGTCCAGATTTTTACAACTCTTGATTTTGTTTTCTTTGCCAAAATACTCTGAGCTGTGTTTATGTTGGCCATGCAGAAAATTCTTTTTGTTTCAGAATGTTTTCAGCATCTGCTTCTCTCTTTCACTGCTCTGGTTCAAGACTTCCTCATCTCTCCTTTGGTTGGTCACAGATTTCTTCAGACTCTCACCTCATCCCCCATCTCCCTGAGTTCAAAATGTTGATGGAAGTAATAGAAGTTATGGTAGGATTTTGGCTAGAGGACTAACATGGTCATAGGTATCTTAGAGAAGTCATTCTGACAGGACAGAAGATGCATTAGGTGAGAATATCATGGTCTCTATGGAGTTAGTGTAGTTCAAAAAAAAAAAAAAGCCAGTATTAGGGCCTGTAATACTGGGTCTGTAAAGCACAGTGGCTCCCACCTGTAATTCCAGCACTTTGGGAGGCTGAGGCAGTCCAATCACTTGAGGTTGGGAGTTCGAGACCAGCCTGGCCAACACTATGAAACGCTGTCTCTACTAAAAATAGAAAAATTAGCTGGGTGTGGTGGCACACTCCTATAATCTCAACTACCAGGGAGGCTGAGGCAATAGAAAAATAAGCTGGGTGTGGTGCCACATGCCTATAATCCCAGCTACTGGGATGGCTTATATGAGAATCCTTTGAACCTGGGAGGCGGAGGTTCTAATTCTAATTTAATATTAGAATAAATGTTAAATTCAAAAAGTGGGAAAATAATTTTCCATTTTGTAATATAGAACATTAAGCTTGGGCAGATAAAAGCAATAGGAAGAGTCTCAATTTTCTAGGACATGGTTACATCTCTTGCCATTCTCACTTCTGTGTATTGTGTTTCATCAAAGATTTGCAGCGTCATGCCTTTGCACATACTGTTTTCCTTTCCTAGATGCTGCCTCACATTTAACATTTTTGGTGTGCCTTTTATGTGACCCAATTAGGGCAGGAAGATACAGTGGTGAACAAGATTAAATAGAGTTTACAATTTAATAGGGTTAGGGAAAGAGATACAGATAGAAAAGGGGATCTAACCTAATCTAAAGGCTTAGGAAAGTTCAACCCGAGGAAACTTTTCAGCAGAGACCTGAAGAATTAATAGGAATTAATTAGGAAATTGGAGAGTTGAAAAGGGTATGTTTGTTTTAGGTAGAAGGAACACATTGTCCTTAGGGCCTGCAGCAAGGAGGAATAATCAGGAAAGGCGAAGGAAGTCTGTGTGATTTGGAAATTTGAAGGAGGTCTGTGTGACTGGCGGTTAGTGAGCAAGAGGGAGAGGCAGCAACTGTGATGAAGGAGAGGTGTGCAGAGGCCTTGTAGTTCACAATTACTTTTTTTTTTTCTTTTAAAGACGGGATTTTACCATGTTGGTCAGGCTGGTCTTGAACTCCCGACCTCAGGTGATCCGCCCGCCTTGGCCTCCAAAGTGCTTGGATTACAGGCGTGAGCCACCATGCCCGGCCCACAGTTTCATTTTTGTACTTTATCCAGCAAGCAGTGGGAAGTTATTGAGGGCTTTTGAGGATAGGATGAGTAGTATGCTTATATGTTCAAATTAATGTTTGAAAACAGTGCCTTTGGCTGTTATGTGGAGAAAGCATTGTGGGGTATGAGGTAGAAGTCAGTAGACTAAACAGACTATTTAGTCTGCTTGAGTTGGTAGGACTTAGTGAGAGATGGATTTGACATGGAGTATAAGAGAGGGAGATGTCAAGGGTGAGTTCTAGGTTTCTGAATTGAATCCAGTGTGGATAATCAGCATTTTTACTGAGATTTTAGGGAATACTAGAGAAGGAGCAATTTCTGAGGGAAAGATCAAGAGCTGTTTTGATAGTACTTGCTCTGTGGCTTCTTGTTCTTTACTTCAGAATCTCCCACTCTGACAAGATTCAGCTCAAGATTCAGCTCAAGATTGCCCTCCTGTAAAAATACTCTAAGAGCCTCTCCTTGCCATTCTCCAGGAGGGCAGTAAATTGTGCTCTTGTGTCACTTGGTAAAGTCTTCTCTTAGTACTTCTCTCTCTGTTTTATAATTATTTATGTACTTACCTGCCTCTCCCACAAGACTGTGATTCATTTGTTCGGTGTCACTGAAATGTGGGTGAATATTTCCTAAAGTGTTTTCCACTGAATTTTGTATGGTAAAGAATTCTTTTAACATCTGGGTAATGCTGGAGTAAGTTAATTTTTTTTTTTTTTTTTAGACAGGGTCTGTCTCACTATGTAAACCAGGCTGGTGTGCAGTGGTACGGTCTGAGCTCACTGCTACCTCTACCTCCTGGACTCAAGCGAGCCTCCCGCCTCAGCCTCCCCAGTAGCTGGGACTCCAGATGTGTGTCACCATGCCTGGTTAATTTTTGTATTTTTTGTAGACAGGGTTTCACCATGTTGCCCAGACTGGTCTTGAACTCCTGGACTCAAGTGATCTGCCAGCCTTGGCCTTCCAAAGTGCTGAGACTACAGGCGTGAGCCACCATGCCCGGCCAGTTAATGTTTCTTTACTGTAGAACTTTTTGTAGCCTTCTATTTTCTGAGGTGGAAAGGAATAAAGTATTCATTATTTTCTCAGATTATGTTGCTTCCCCTTCCCCAGCTCTTGTTTTCTGAGTATATAATGTTACTACTGTTGAAGCTAAGAGGTGGGATTAGGAACTTTCAGTGGGAAATGCTGATTTGCACATATGCCTCACACTGAGTAGGCATGTAATTCACTGACTGAGGGCTATGGAATAAAGTGAACCTGTCAGCTGTAGGAGAACGTCCCTGGATGTCTTTGGGAAGCTCTTTTTGCCTATGGTTGCTGCAAATCTATTTCTTTTACCGCCAGTGATCAAAACAAACATCAAGGGACAAGGATTTACTGTCTATTGTCTGTTGCTGCCTGGCTAAAAAAGATAGGTGGCATGAGGTGACAGATTTTGTTCTGTTTCTTTGTAGCTAAGCTGGGAAAAACTGAACAAAAAATTCTTTGGTCTTTTTATTTAACTCCTAACATTAAAACAGTGTCTTTCTTATACTACCTGGGTTGTTCACAAAATAGCCAGAGTTATATTAATAACTTTAACTTTTTTGTAAAAGAAATACATGTTCAGTATTTTTCTAAGGCCTATTTATATTCTGTATTCAAGAGTTGGCTGTTGTGACACAAAACCTAGGTTTCAGGGAAATAAAGATAGGATAGACTAAATGGAGAAACACTGCTTTTTTTTTTTTTTTTTAAGAGTATATGAATTTATTTTAGAGGGGAATTTTCCTTTTTTCCCCAAAAAGTTAGAATGCTCTAATGGTTCATTTTTAGAGTGGAACTTAGTGGAAAGTTTTACTAGGAAGTCACTGACTCAAACAGGAAATAGCTTTGATTTTAAATTTAGATTTTATTTTGTAATGCCAAGTGGCATTATTGTGTTAAATTTACTGCTGGTAAATTTACTGCTGACTCTAACTGCTGGTATATTTCTTATAGTTATGTGGACTGGTTAGGTACTTTTGCTCTACAGACTTTATTTGGCTATAAAGTTAACAATGAAAATAATTCTTTTTCATTTCTTTTCATATATTTTTTGAGTGGCATAAAATATAGCCTAGATTCGTAGGGTTAAGGGTTTCATAACCACCTCTACATTTCTACTCCCATATCTTAAGTTACATGTTTTCATTTACTTACCCTGTCCTTTATTATTGCATATGTTTATTTCCCAATTAGAGTAGCTTGGAATGACAAGGAAAACTTGATGATCTTTAGTTCTGCTCTTAGAAAAGAAGTTATCAGCCTCTGTCACCAGTTTCACCTGATTCCCTTGGCTATCAGGACCACTGTTTAGAACTAAACCTCTGAGGTAACCATAAAGAGCAGATAAAAATCTGTAGATAGAGATTACTTTGTTCATTTATTTTAAGAAATGACTAAAGAAAGAAAAAATAGCTGTTGAATATACTCCTAGTAGCTGTGATAGAGACTGAATAAGTAAAATGCAGCAATTTAGCAAGGAAACCACTGCAATATTGATGCTGCTTCTTATTTATTTATTTATTTTTTGACTGAGTTTCACTCTTGTTGCTTAGGCTGGAGTGCAGTGGCGCGATCTCAGCTCACTGCAACCTCTAACTCCCGGGTTCAAGCAGTTCTCCTGCGTCAGCCTCCTGAGTAGCTGGGATTGCAGGCGTGTATCACCACGCCCAGCTAAGTTTTGTGTTTTTAGTAGAGACAGGGTTTTGCCCTGTTAACCACTCCTGACCTCAGGTGATGTACCCACCTTGGCCTCCCAAAGTGCTGGGATTACAGGCGTCAACCACCACGCCCCACCGGTGCTTCTTTAGATAGCAATCTGGTCATCCCAAGGCTGTGCATACTCAACACAAAAATGATGATAAAAAACATATCTAGACCTGGTAATCTTCAGTCCTGGTAATCTTGGAAAAGCCATAGCTCAGGACACATTTTTTGAATGCTTCTCTCTGTACTTGGGGCTTCTAATAGAGCATTTATTGTCCTAGAAAATCATTTTAATTATAGAAACTCCCACATTTGTTTCAGGTCGATCTTCTCTCTTTCCCTTTGAAGATGCCTTCCTGGACGACAGCCACGGCGATCAGGCCTTGTCATCTGGCTTAAGTTCTCCCACTCGCTGTCAAAATGGGGAACGAGTAGAACGCTACTCTAGAAAGGTGTTTGTTGGAGGCCTTCCTCCTGATATTGATGAAGGTACTATGCATTCATTAATGATTTTACAAAAGGCTGAGTTTGTTCTTTGTGTGGTCTGACCCTGCCTCTCCTCTCCAAGTCAATTTTAGGACATTTATATATTAGCGTATAGAAGGTGAGACTATTTGGTAGATTAGAAAGTAATAGTATGTTATTGTACTAAGTACTTCATGTTACATTATCTCGTTTAATCCTCATAGCTATCTTATGTGGATATCCTAGCATCTCCATTTTATAGATAAGAAAACTGAGGATCAGAGAGAAATAATTTGTTCAGGGTTACATAGCTGATGTATAGTTACAACTCAAATTCAATTAGATTCCAGAGCTTTTGCTCATGTCTGCCACACCAAATAATCTCACATTTTAACATAAATACTGGCCAGTGCAGTGGCTCATGCCTATAATCCCAGTACTTTGGCAGGCCAAGGTAGCAGGATTGCTTGAGCCCAGGGGTTCAAGACCAGCCTAGGCAACATAGCAAGACCCTGTCTCTACAAAATAAAAAGATTAGCTGGGTGTGGTGGTGCATGCCTGTACGCTGAGCTACTCAGAAGGCTGAGGTGGGAGATCACTTGAGCCTAGGAGTTTGAGGTTACAGTGAGCTATGATCACACCACTGAACTCCAGCCTGGGTGACAGAGTGAGACCCTGTTTCATAATAAACAGATAAAAACAAATACCTGTTAACAAAAAGCATAATTCCCCTCTTTAAAAGAATGGAGATGAATTCGAATTTTTCTTTTTTTTTTTTTAATTTTTTTTTAAGACGGGGTTTCACCATGTTGGTCAGGCTGGTCTTGAACTCCTGACCTCAGGTGATCTGCCCGCCTTGGCCTCCAAAGTGCTTGGATTACAGGCGTGATCCACCGCGCCCGGCCTTGAATTTTTCTTAATAATATATTTTAGATGCTATCAGTCTAAAAGTGAGTGTTCACTTATGCCTAAAGCCAGTTTATTTTAGCACACAGTAAATTGTCAATAAATATTGGTTGAAAGGATGAATGAAATAAAATCATGACAGAGTTAACTTAAGCAAAAAATAACTCTAGTTCCAGCAGGCTTTGGGTCTGATATAAAAATACTGTCTGATATTCTTACAGTATTTTTTTTTTTAGCATTATTCTGGCTATGACACACTTCTAGTTAATCATGATTTCCTTTTTTCATGGTGAGAGGAGAAGAGTCTCAAAAAGTAGTTTTATTTTAGACTAGACTAACTACATTAAAGTTATATATAGCTGAACACTTAATTTCCTCCAAATTGTTCTTGTATTCATGTTAATCTCATCTATTGATTAGATTTTCTTTAAGACAATTTTTAAGATCATGGCTGAGAGCGTGGTACCCTAAACCTGAGTAGGAGCCAGGTATAACCTCTGCTTTGAGTCAGATGTCAGAAGGAAAAGATAAATGTATTGATCTATAATTTTAGATATATTTTCTATATAGGGTGTGTAGTATGTAGTTATTAAAGAGAGCATTAACTTTCAACATTTTCTTATCAATTGGATAATAAGAAACTATTGAAAGGGGCACTTATTGCCCCTACTCCTCACCAAAAGAATCATATCTAGGCTGGGCATGGTGGCTCATGCCTGTAATCCAAGCACTTTGGGAGGCCGAGGTGGGTGGATCACCTGAGGTCAGGAGTTCAAGACCAGCCTGGCCATCATGGTGAAACCCCCATCTTAAAACAAATAAAATAAAAAATAAAAGAAGAATCATATCTGTTTCTAAAATAATCTTAGAGGTTCCATACAAGTGAAACCATATTTTAAATATTTTCTGTACCTTTTCTTCTAAAATCAGAGAACATTCCTATTTTTAGAATCTTTCTATTTGACATAGAAGTCACCTTAGTTAATATGAGATATTTTTCTTCCAAATTCTTTATGTCAGGTTTATTGGCAGTGAAAGGAGGTGAATTATAGTTAGAAACACACTTTCCATGGTTAAAAGTGAATAACCAAATGTATACCCAAGAAATGGTATTTCACTTAGTAGGTTTTACTTCTATAAAAATGCTTTAGAAAATAACCCTCAAAACATTTTTTAAACTAAAAAGACATGTTTTTTGCTATTCTGATTGCAATTATTTTTTTCTCTTTTGCTAAGATTCTTTCTTTGTTTTGTAGATGAGATCACTGCCAGCTTTCGCAGGTTTGGACCTCTCGTGGTAGACTGGCCTCACAAAGCTGAAAGCAAGTCGTATTTTCCTCCTAAAGGTAATGCTCTTAAAATGTCTCCACTGCCTGCCTGTTGGAGAGGTAGCATAACAGTTCAATAAAAGACAGCCTTTTAACTCTTGAAATAGGTGTTGATTTTTTCCCCCAATTAGGAAAACATTTTAATGTCATCCTTTTGTGTATTGTGTTTCCACTTAGAGACTCTTCCCTTGAAGCACACTGATTGTTTCATGGCACCAATTTTATTGACAGTGAGACCTTGGGAGTCTGTTATGGATGAGCCTCCTGCTAATTTTCTTTATTTTGAAAGAAAAGGTCTAGGTTTTTGGGGAATGTCAGCAGTGGTAAAGGAAAAGATTATTTAGGGTCAGATTTTATTTGCATTCCATAGCCCTATGGTTTTATAGATCTTGTAAACCACAAACCTGGGAAACCTAGTGGCTAAAGAATGGCGTCGTACAAAATGATCTTTATCCACTTCTGTATCTTAAGTGACTTAGCCTGTTTGGAAGTGGAGGGCAAAAATAAAAATAAAAAATAAACAAAAAAAACCCAAAGGCAAACTAGCACAAGACTCTCCTTATGACCCTGCTGCCCTGATTTTGGGGAGGCTCATTTGATAATTTATGAGGACATGAAAATATATTGCTTTGTATAGAGTTTGTCATTTCTGCAAAATCTAGGGAACTTTTCTGGAGCTATTCACTCTGGGTGTGTTCCTAGATTTATATAGAAGAATGAGGCCGGGCGAGATGACTCATGCCTGTAATCCCAGCGCTTTGGGAGGCTGAGGCAGGCTGATCACCTGAGATTAGGAGTTCGAGACCAGCCTGGCCAACATGGTAAAACCCCGTCTCTACCAAAAATACAAAAATTAGCTGGGCATGGTGTGGTGGCAGGCATCTGTAATCCCAGCTACTTGGGAGGCTGAGGCAGGAGAATCGCTTGAGAGGTTGTAGTGAGCCGAGCTCCCGCCACTGCACTCCAGCCTGGGTGACAAGAGTGAAATTCTGTCTCAATCAATCAGTCAGTCAATAAATAAAGTTTTGGCTTAAAGGTTTTGTTTGTGTTACATTCTGTAGATATGTTTCAAGGATATGTTTCATTTCAGAAAAATGGCTTTTTGTTAAGTATTACTGTGTAATATTACTCAGCACAAAAAAGATGGAGTGAAAATACTTGTCCTTCCTGTGCCTTGTACAAGAATCAAATTATAGCTTAACCTGTGGAAGGCAAGTGGCTTCCTTTTACGTCCAGTTTATTAGGTTTCTTTGTCAATTATACTTCTCCAAGTCTCATTCTCTTTATAACCCATAAAATAAGTTACTTAATATAGAGGGCTGTTATTTGTTCTTAATATTCTTTTGCTAATTCCAAAAGATTTGTAAGTTCAAAAATTAAGCTTAATCAGAAAAAATGATCATCATGCTGATTGTTTCAGTGAAAAGAGTATGTTCATCACACTGTAGTGCATGTATTATACTATGTAAAGATACAATGTATGAAATATTTTTCTAGTGATGCTAGTTATTTGATGGATCAGGGTAGTTTTTTTTTTTTCAGTGAGCGAATGTGTTCACCACATTTTGGTGTAGGTAACATACTCTGTAAAATGACATGTATAAAATACTTTTCTAAGAGTGATAGTTATGAAAAAATGGCTGGGTGCTGTGGCTTATGCCTGTAATGCCAGAACTTTGGGAGGCTGAGGCGTGCAGATCATGAGATCAGGAGTTCAAGACCAGCCTGGCCAATATGGTGAAACCTGTCTCTGCATTAAAAATACAAAAATTAGCTGGGCGTGGTGGTGCATGCCTTTAATCTCAGCTACTCAGAAGGCGAAGGCAGGAGAATCGCTTGAACCCGGGTGGTGGAGGTTGTAGTGAGCTGAGATCACACCATTGCACTCCAGCCTGGGTGACAAAGTGAGACTCCATCTCAAAAAAAAAAAAAAAAAAAGAACAAAAAAAGGCTGAAAAAGTTATAAAAATAATTCTGAGATAAAAGCCCTCAGCTGATCACTGTAAAAAGTAAATATGAGGCCGGGCGCGGTGGCTCACGCCTGTAATCCTAGCACTTTGGGAGGCCGAGGTGGGTGGATCACCTGAGGTCAGGTGTTCAAGACCAGCCTGGCCATCATGGTGAAACCCCATCTTAAAAAAAAAAAAGTAAATATGAAGATAAACATGTATGTGGTCATGTTTAAAGGAAATTATCCCAAATCTACCTCTACTTGAGATAATCACTGTATACATTTTGCTAAATATGCTTTCAAAATCTTTTTTTCTGAAATCTCTTCGTAAATATATGCATTTATGTGAAACTTTGAATTTCATATAAATGAGATCAGACTATATATGCTGTTTTATAACCTACATTTCTCTCCCTAGCAATGTTAACATCTTTCTGTAACAAACCTACATTATCCTTAATGACCTTAGTTTATTTAATCAAGCCTATTGATGGCATGTAAGTTGCTTCCAATGGTTTCTTTCATAAATCCTGCTTTAGTGAATATCTTTGTGCCTTCATCTTTTTGCCCTTTTATAATTATCTCTTTGGGTGAATTTCTAGAAGCCAAATTACATGTTCATGCAGATTGCCAAAATACACTAAGAAGATTCATACACATTTATGTTCTCATTGATAGTACCAAATTTGCAAAACTATGTCTATTTTTTGAGACAGGGTCTCACTATTGCCCAGGCTGAAGTGCAGTGGCACAATCTTGGCTCACTGCAACCTCTGCCTCTTCGGGTCAAGTGATCCAACCACCTTAGCCTCCCAAGAAACTGGGCCCACAGCGTGCACCACCATGCCCAGCTAATTTTTGTATTTTTGGCAGAGATGGGGTTTTGCCATGTTGCCCAGGCTGGTCTTGAACTCTTGAGCTAAAGCAGTCTGCTAACCTCGGCCTCCTAAAATGCTAGGATTACAGGCATGAGAGTCACCATGCCTGGCCCAAAACTAAGTTTTGTTAAGGGTTTGGGGAAATGGCTTTTTCAGTCCTTGCCAATCTGATTGCTAAAAATGACATCATTTTTTTTTTTTCATTTTTCTTTAAAAATTTTTTATTTTACACATCTCCTTGGATTATTTTTATTTATTTATTTTTATTTTTGCATTTTTCTCTTTAGTGACCATTTGATTTTTTTTTTTTTTTTTTTTTTTTTTTTAAAGATGGGGTTTCACCATGATGGCCAGGCTGATCTTGAACTCCTGATCTCAGGTAATCCACCCACCTCGGCCTCCCAAAGTGCTAGGATTACAGGCGTGAGCCACCGCGCCCGGCCACCATTTGATTTTTTTTATCTTGCTAGCTATATACTTCATTTTGATTTTGGGATATTTGTCTTTTGTAAAGACTTCTTTTTTTTTATTTTTTATTTTATTTTATTTTATTTTATTTTTTTTGTAGTTTTTTTGTTTTTAAGACTTCTTTTTAATTTTTATTTTTTACAGGTACCTGGTAGATATATATTATTGTATTTATGGAGTACATGAGATATTTTGATATAGGCAGCGTATAATAATCACATCAGGGTAAATGGGGTATTCATCTCAAGCATTTATCATTTATTTGTGTTATAAACATTCCAATTATACTTTAGTTATTTAAAAATATACAGTAGATTGTTGTTGACTGTAGCCACCCTGTTGTACTATCAAAGACTGGATCTTATTTATTCCATCTATGTTTTGTACCCATTAACCATGCCAACTCGCTTTTACGTCCCCCCACCTTCTTTCCAGCCTCTGGTAACTTACATCATCTTATTCTCTGTCATCATGAATTCAGTTGTTTTGATTTTTAGCTCCCACAAATGCATGAGACAATGGAAAGTTTGTCTTTCTGTGCCTGGTTTATTTTGCTTAACATAATATCCTCGAGTTCCATCCACGTTGCTGCAGATGACAGGACTCTTTTTTTTTTTAATAGCTGAATATTACTCCACTGTGTATTCGTACCACATATTCTTTATCCGTTCATCTGTTAAATGGGTACAGGTTGCTTCCTAATCCTGGCCGTTGTGAATGGCGCTGCAACAAGCGGGAGTGCAGATATCTTTTCCATATACTCCTTTCCTTTCTTTTGGGTATGTACCTAACAGTATAATTGGTGGATCATATGGCAGCTCTGTTTTTAGTTTTTTGAGGAACCTCCATGCTGTTCTTCATAGTGGCTATACTAATTTACATTCCCACCAACAGCATACAAGGGTCCCTTCTCTCCACATCCTCTCCAGCTTTGTTATTGCCTGTCTTTTGGATTTTAACTGTGATGAGATGATATCACATTGTAGTTTTCATTTGCCTTTCTCTGATGATCAGTAATATTGAGGACCTTTTCATATATCTGTTTGCCATTTGTATTTCTTCTTTCAAAAAAGGCCTCTTCAGATTGTTTACCTATTTTTTTCTTTGCCTCAAAATGTGACATTTATTCAAAGAAAGAAAGTGACAAGATGTCCATCTCTTGGCTCCCTTTCCTTCTCCCTCCTGCTGTTCCTCAGTTTTCTAAGATTGAATCCTGGCTGGGGCTAGGTAGCAGGATAGCTGCTCAGATGAGGTCAGCAACATTGAGGGCCATCTCCTCAATGAAGGTTTTGTAGAAGGTCTCAGTTCTTAAAGAGTACTCTTGTCTTATTCTGTCACCATGTTAATAGCCACACCCTTACGGTCAAACCGTCCACCTTGACTGATTCTGTGGATGTAGATTTTCCTGTTGGTGGGAAGGTCGTAACTGATAACTAAAGAAACCTGCTACACGTAAGTGCCTCTGGCTGCAGGTCAGTGGTAATCAATACTTTGTTAGAGCCAGAACAAAACTCCCTCATGATCACATTTCATTCCTTTGGTCCATATCTCCGTGCATGGCAGAGATGGTGAAATCCCAAGGATGCATTTTCTCAGCCAATCCACCTTCTTTCCAGTGTTGATGAAGATGACTGCCTGGGTGACAGGGTTTCATACAAGTCACACAGTGTACTCAGCTTCCACTCCTCATGTTCCACATTGATGTAGAATTGGTAGATACCCTCCAGAGTCAACTCTTCCTTCTTAACAGGAATCCAAATGGGGTCCATCATGAATTTTTTGATCATGTCAAGCACATCAAGAAGGCCTTGTGGCTGACAGCAAAACCACCTGGATGTTGCTGTTGAGTTTTTGGAACATGTCGCAGGTCAGGTCCTTGAATCCATGGCTTAACATTTCATCAGCTTCATCCAGTACAAACATCTTGACATATTTGGGAGACAGGTATCTCTGGGTGAGCATATCAAACACGTGGCCAGGGGAACCCATGATGATATAGGGAAGTTCCATCTGCAGTTTCTGCATTTCAGCACACACATTGGTGCCCCCAATACAGGCATGACAGGAGGCACCCATGTAGTCTCCTAGTGTCAGGACCAGCTTTTCGGTCTTCTGAGCCAATTATCAAGTGGGTGCTAGGACCAAGGCCTGGGTAGCCTTTAGATCTAATTCAATCTGCTGCAGAATTGATATGCAAAGGTGGCCATTTTCCCAGTCCCAAATAGGACTTGAGTGATCACATCATAACACTTGATACAAGGAGAATGGCTCACTGCTGGGTGGCAGAGGACTTTTCAGAACCATAGGGGTAGATGCCATGGTGAAGGGATTCCCAGAGGCTCATGTCATCAAAGCTATCAACAATCTCATTCCAGTTACTCTCAATGATGCCTTCAGGCTCCATCCCAGGGACCATTGTCTCTGGATTGGAAATCCTCATTCTCAGATATGATCCTTAGAAACTCTCTTTTGCCCATTTTTAAATTGGATCATTAGATTTTTTTTCCTATTGAGTTGTTTGAGCTCCTTATATATTGTTATTAATCTCTTGTTAGATTGACAGTTTGTAACTATTTTCTCCCATCCTGTGGGTTGTCTCTTAACTTTGTTAACTGTTTCCTTTGCTGAGCAGAAGCTTTTTAACTTGATGTCATCCCATTTGTCTATTTTTGCTTTGGTCACCTTGCTTGTGCCAGACCAATGTCTTGGCAATTTTCCCCAATTTTTTTTTTTTTTTTTTTTGAGACAGAGTCTTGCTCTGTTGCCCAGGTTGGAGTGCAGTGGCTTCGTTTCATTGCAACCTCTGCTTCCTGGATTCAAGTGATTCTCCTGCCGCAGCCTTTTGAGTAGCTGGGATTACAGGCATGCACCACCATGCCCAGCTAATTTTTGTATTTTTAGTAGAGACAGGGTTTCACCATGTTGGTCAGGCTGGTCTTGAACTCCTGACTTTGTGATCTGCCTGCCTTTGCCTTAACCTCCCAAAGTGCTAGGATTACAGGCATGAGTCATCGCCCCTGGCCTTTTTTTTTTTTTTTTAAGTATTTCTTTTAGTAGTTTCACAGTTTGAGGTCTTACTTAATTTGAAGATTTTAATTCTTTTTTTTTTTGGTGGCATCTTTAGGTTCTTTGGTTTTTCTTTTCTTTCCTGTTTTTGTTTTTGTTTTGGAGATGGAGTCTTGCTCTGTCACCCAGGTTGGAGTGCAGTGGCAGGATCTTGGCTCACTGCAACCTCTGCCTCCCGGATTGATGCAATTCTATGCCTCAGCCTCTCAAGTAGCTGAGATTACAGGCACCTGCCACCATGCTCGGCTGATTTTTTTTTTGTATTTTTAGTAGAGTTGGGGATTCACTATCTTGGCCAGGCTGGTCTTGAACTCCTGACCTTGTGATCCACCCACCTCAGCCTCCCAAAGTTCTGGGATTACTAGTGTGGCTCCTGCCCAACCTTCTTTAGTTTTTTTTTTTTTTTTTTTTAAAGATCATATCACCTGCAAACAAGGATAATTTTGAGTTCTTCCTTTCCAATTTGGATGCCCTTTTTATCCTTCTCTTGTCTGATTGCTCTAGCTAGGACTTCCAGTACTATATTGTGTAACAGTGGTGAAAGTGAGCATCCTTGTGTCTTGTTCCAGATCTTAAAGGAAAAGCTTTCATTTTTTTCCCCATTCAGTATGATACTAGCTGTGGGTCTTCCATGTATGACTGTGATTGTGTTGAGGTATGTTCTTTCTATACCTAGTTTTTTGAGGGATTTTATTACGAAGGAATGTTGAATTGTATCAAATATTTTTTTGGTATCAATTGAAATTATAATACGGTTTTTTTTTTTTTGGAGAAAGAAAGAAACAGCAAAAGAAAGAAAAAACAGAATGAAAGAGAGAAAGAAAGAGGAAGAGAAAGAGGGAGAGAGAATGGGATTCTTGTTTTATTGCCCAGGCTAGAATGCAGTCTAAAAATGGGTATTAAAAACCTCT
>CAUYQU010095762.1:0-44569 GCA_963574635.1 Cheracebus regulus
TAGGGGAGGGATAGCAGGGGGTGAGGAGGTTGGGGAGGGATAACATTAGGAGAAATACCTAATGTAGGTGAAGGGGGGATGGAGGCAGCAAACCACCATGGCATGTGTATACCTATGTAACAATCCTGCAAGATCTGCACATGTACCCCAGAACGTAAAGCATAATAAAAAAAATTTTTTTAATGCTAAATTCTCACATATTCTATGAGATATGTATTATTATTATTATTCCATTATTATTGTTTTTGAGATGGAGTTTGACTCTCATCGCCTAGGCTGGAATGCAATGGTGCAATCTCAGCTCACTGCAACCTCCACCTCCTGGGTTCAAGTGATTGTCCTGTCTCAGCCTTCTGAGTAGCTGGGATTACAGGTGCCCACCACCAGGCCCGGCTAATATTTGTATCTTTAGTAGAGATGGGGTTTTACCATGTTGGTCACGCTGGTCCAGTTTGCTGGTGAGAGAGTCCACAGAAATTCAGTAACTCTTCCACAGATACACAGTTGGTGTTTGTGTATAATTTGAACCCAGTTAATTTGGCTTCATAATATTTGCAGTTAACCACTATGCTGCTACATATATGTATATCCTTACATATTATAGTAAGTAATAATTTTATTTTATGAAAAAATTAAACTTTATATAAACTTTATAATATTTAGAACATTTTCTGTAATTATCTTTTTTACATTCAGCATTATACTTCTGAGGTTTATCCATGTTGATGTTTGTAGGTCTAATTCATTTATTTTCTCACCTGTATAGAATTCAATCATGTAAATTTACCTCTACTTATTTATTCATTTTCATTTTCATGGCTATTTAGATTCCTTCCAATTTTTTGCCACTACAAATAATTTTGCAAAGAACATTTTAAATACATATCTCCTAATAGACAAATGAGTTTTCCTAGGCTATATTCCTGTGAGTGAAACCTGTAGTCACAGGACATGTGCTTAGGCAATGTTATTAATACTAGATTTTGCCAGGTTTGCCTTTTAAAATGGTTGACCAATTTACATTTCCAACACAGCATATGAGAGCTTTCTTTGATAGCTTTCTATAGCTATATCATTAGGCTGTTCAGTTTTTGCCCAGCTGATGTGTATACAATAGAATTTTATTGTCATTTTATCCAGTACATTCTTAACAGTTGGGCATAACTGTCCCACTTATCTATTGCTGCCTAGCAAATTACTCCAAAATTTAGCACCTTAATCAATTTTTGATGTTCAGAAATTTCATGGATCACAAATTTAAACAAGTAACAACAGAAATGGCTTATCTTTGCTCCAGGATGCCTGAGGCCTCAGCTGGGAGCACTGAACAGCTGAGAGTGACTCAATGGATAGGGCTAGAATCATCTAGAGAAATCTTTACATATGCTGGCTATTGGTTCAGACCTCACATGAAGATACCGACGTGAATACCTATGTACAGTTTCTACGTTTGGCCTGGGCTTCCTCACAGCATTGTACTTAGGATAGCTGAACTTCTTCCAGTTTTAGTATATGTGCTGCTGATGCAAGCACGATAGCTGAACTTCTTATATGGTGACTCAGATCTTCAAATGAGAGTATCTCAGTAAACAAGGTTGAAGCTGTATTGTTCTTTTGTGACCCAGCTTTAGAAGTCACATGCTGTTGCTGCTCCTGCAGTATAAGGGTTAGAAGTAAGTCAACAAGGTAAGCACATGTTCAAAGAGAGGGAAATAGGAGGAATGTCCCGACTTCTCAGTAGGAGGAATAAATAAAGTTAAATAAATAATTTTCTTAAATGTCAAAGAATCTGTGAACAAGTTTAGAACTACCATAATGTCCCAGAAGTATTTCATCATTTTCCCTACAATAACATTCACTTAACAGAGCATATAGTTGGTTCTGAATAACATTTCACATTAATTACACGTTATTGTTAAATGTCTTATTTTATTGTTAAAACATCTTCAAAATTTTTATTAAAACATAAAAGTGGTGATGAGTATAATGAAATTAATACTTTTAACTCAAAATAATTTTTAAACCTAAATAGTGAAGCTGATTCTATTGAGAATATTAATTTTGTATCTACTTATTAGGAGAAACAAATTTTTGAGTTTCATGACTTCTCATAAGTGGTAGAAAAATAAAAGTGGGAGGAGGAGGAAAAACCATAAATCTTTGACAGCAAGATTTTGTAGGATTGGGCAATCATTTGCTTCTCATCCATGATGCTGTTTATTAGGATAATTTCTCAACAAGTGGTATGGTATCAGTGAAATTTTACATCTATCATTCTTGTCAACCCATAAGGTTTTCCCAAAACAGTAGGGAATAATTATTTTAATTATTTATTATTTATTTTAAAATAATTATTTTCTGTACAAAATTGTTGGGTTTTATTTTTAAAGATGAAGAAGAGATTTTAGTAAATATCAGCTATTTCCTTGTCTGAGCAGCACATCTTTCTTTGGAGGGCTAACCCTCTCCTAATGCACATAATTCCGATGAGGCTATCAATCATGTATTTCACCTTGTCCAGCTACAGAAGTAGGCTCTGACCCAGGTTGGACAATCGGAGTCCCTTTTGGGGCTTGATATAGTGCAGGAGACTTTCTTCTCCTTTAACTGGGACTAAAACTCTTTTGAAAGTATGAGTGGCTGGTGGTTCATTTTCTGCCCCATGAAGAGTGCTTATTGAGGATGAAGTCAATTCTGAGGAAAGCAGGGCCCAGAGGCAGAGAGAGGCAGAGTTCTGATGATATCTTCTGATCTTTTAGATCTTATTGGACAGAAGTCTACCCTTGGCCTTCCTGGTTATGAGAGTCAGCTGCTCTTCCATTTTTGCAAAAATGACTTTCCATTGTGTAGTCTGCCACTTGCTAGGGAGAGGATGTTGATCACTATCAATTCCAGAAGTACAAAAGCAAGATTCAAAGTCTAACTCCTTAGCAAAAATCAGTACTGGACCATCTATTATAAGGAAATCTATAAAACCAGTCCCAAATAATTGACAAGTGATATGTATGGAGGGAAAGCAAAATTAGGAAAAACCATATCAGTGGCATATGATCTAGAGCAATGTATTGTTACCTTAAAGCTAGGAAAGATGGCTGATGAGTAGATTCTGAATTGGATTTTAGGAGTTGGTGATATATGAAGGAAAAACACTCAGCAGCTTTTTCTTTATCACATGTAAGAAAACTTGTGTTTGGTTAGTGATTTTTTTCGGAACCATGGTATAAACAGGAATAAGGTTATCAACAGATAAGTAAATGACAAAGAAGGACATTGCTACTTGAATAAAAGAGGCTTTTTCTGGATATCCAATTAACCACATGATTTATTCACAGAAAACAGTCTAACTCAGCCATGTAATTCCTGACTTTGACTTACTATTAAAAAATGGGTAGAAACTTTAATAACAAGTTGGTTGTGTTGATTATGTGTTTTTGGCACATGTGGTGAAGAAACTGGCAGTGAAGATAAGAGGGTTTTTTGTCCCCCTCACATGGCAGTGATCTGGCTGTTAAAAGAAAGGGTTCTTATGAGTTTGAGATATGAAGAATGAGACGAAACATTTCTTCATCGCAATAGTAATGCTACAGAAGCCATTTTAGTGACATCTGGTGGCTTGCACAAAAGCATAATGATGATATAGTATCACATATTCCACCTTGAAATTAAAGGATCAGGCCAGGTGCAGTGACTCACACCTGTAATCCTAGCACTTAGGGAGGCTGAGGAGGGTGGATCACCTGAGATCAGGAGTTCGAAACCAGCCTGGCCAACATGGTGAAACCCCATCTCTAATAAAAATACAAAAAAATTAGTAGGGCGCAGTGGTGTATGTCTGTAATCCCAGCTACTCAGGAGGCTGAGGCAGGAGAATTGTCTGATCCTGGGAGAAGGAGGTTGCAGTGAGTATAGATTGTGCCACTGCACTCCAGCCTAAGAGACAGAGCGAGATTCCATCTCAGAGAAAAAAAAAAAGAACCTAAAGGATCAAGGTTTCTTAAGACTGAACCTTGGTGAAAATAGCTTAATTGTTAAGAGTAGGATTCTTACCAGATTGATGATTTTTTTTTAATGGATACAGAAATCAATGCTCCATTATTGGGCACCTTTATTTTATCTTTGATTATTTTAACATTTTAAAGAATGCAAATAATTCAAGAAAGTATAAGGGAAAAATTAGGAAATAACCTCAAATCTCATACCATCAGTAACATTATTACACTATTCTCTGTGCACACATGGAGACAGAAGGGTAGAGAGAGAGAGGTACATAACTAGATAGCTTTAATTTTATAAAATTGTATTATACTTTTTAATATAAAGTATTCAGTTTAATTTTGCCTATATTACAAAATCTAATTCACTAGAACATGAAATAAAAACAAATGTAATTAAATTTAATACAAGAAAAGAAGTTGAAGTGAAAATGGAAATGAAAACTGCTTATATATGTTCCTTCCCCACAAAAAAATTATAAAATCATAAAGAAAAATTTAAGAGGTTAGAGTCATTTTCTTATTTAACCAACTTCATGTACTAATTTTAGACTCCATTAGTTGACATCCTGCTATAAACATGTATGGAAGTTAGAAGTTTCTTTCTCTTATGTCCAAGTTTGTTAATTTTATTATTCTAAGTTTGCCAAGGTTTAAAATATTTACATTCAGTTCTATGATTGTAGTCATCATAGTTGCTTATAATTAGAACTACATTAAGACAGATTCAGTGTTTACCACGAGCTTTACATTACTGCTTCTCTATTACTAAGTTCTTCATTTGGTTTTCTATTTTTTTTCTTTTTGATATTTAAAGGTGTCTGTCTTGTGCCTTTAAATTAAATGCAACTTGACTGGGTATAATACTCTTGGCTCATACTTTCTTTTCCCTAGAACTTTATAGCCATTATATAATCATCTTTTGGCATAGAATATTATTGTGGAGACTTCTGAGGCCAACCTGGTTCCCTCTCCACCCCACCACCAGCCTTGGGGGTTGCTTGACTTTTATGCATAATATTTTAATTGTTAAAACTCAAAACCTTCACCAGAATATGGCTTGGTGTTGAAAGCTGTATGTCAATTTTTCCTGAAAAACAGGTGTTCTTTCAGAATGTAAATTTAGTTCTTCCATCGTTTTGGATATAAACTTTCTGTATGATATATTTGAATAACTTTTCTATTTATTTATTAGCTTCTTATACTAATTGTGGATCATCTTTGTTCTCAACCTCCATTACCATCTCTGAATTTTTAAAAATCTCTTTATCTTTTTCTTTTGCATTTGCTGTAATTACCTCTCTATAATAAAAGCCTTTTCTATATTTTAGTGTCTGTGGCTTCAGGTACAGGCACCACTTAATGCCATCTATTTCCATCTGTGTCTGGTGTGTGGAGATGTTTATCTTGTTCTGAGTGCGATGTATGTTATTAAAGATATTTCAAAACATGCGCTGTCGTATCAGTGTGTTTGGGGAGGGATAGTGGAAAGAGGGAAGGATGGGTTTATATTTTTAAATTTTTTCTTTTTTTTTTTTTTTTAAAGACAGGGTTTCACCAAAATTTTTAACCTGACCAGAATTATCTTCTAAGTTTTAGAAGCGACTCTGTAGCTAACTTGTTACCCCTAAAGATGTTTATTTGGGGTTTTGTTTCTCTCTCTCTTTTTTTTCCTTTCCTTCAGATTTCCCTGAGGCTGTTTCTTCTTCGTGGGACCATTTTCCTTTTTCCTGAAATACAATTTTGGAATTCCTTAATGAGAAGCTATTGGTTGAAAATGTTCTCTTTTAATTGGAATGGTCTTTATTTTACCATTGTTGTTTCTTCTCTTAAACAGTGATGGCTAGGATTATTCAGTACAATGTAGAAAGGAGTGTTGTGGTAATAATGGAAATGCCAACTGGTTGTCCAGTCAGGAAAATAAAAACCATTCTGAGTATTTCAACTGAGAAAATGTATTAATAGAATAATTTTGTTACAGAGGTAATGACGAATAGAGAGCAAAACAAATATACTTCAGATAACAAAAATAAGTATCGGTCATATTATTATTAACAAGTTTATAAAGCCAGTACCAACATGGTACTGCTATAAAAATAAGCACATAGACCAATGTAAGAGAATGGAGAACCCAGAAATAAAGCCAAACATTTACACCCAACTGATCTTTGACAAAGCAAACAAAAGCAAAAAGTGAGAGAAAAGATACCCTATTTAACAAATAGTGCTGGGATAATTGGCTGGCCACCTGCAGAAGAATGAAACTGGATCCTCATCTATCACCTTATACAAAAATCAACTCAAGATGGATCAAAGACTTAAATCTAAGACCTGAAACCATAAAGATTCCAGAAGATAACATCCAAAAAACTCTTCTAGACATTGGCATAGGCAAAGACTTCATGATCAAGGACCCAAAAGCAAATGCAACAAAACAAATACAAATAGTTGGTACTTAATTAAACTAAAAAGAAATAGCACAGCAAAAGAAATAATCAGCAGAGTTAACAGGCAACCCACAGAGTGGAAGAAAGTCTTCACAATCTATACATCCCAAAAAGGACTAATATCCAGAATCTACAAAGAACTTGAATCAGCAAGTAAAAAACAAACAATTCCAGTCAGGCATGATGGCTCATGCCTGTAATCCCAGCACTTTAGGAGGTTGAGGTCGGTTGATCACTTGAGGTCAGGAGTTCAAGACCAGGCTGGCCAATATGGTGAAACCCGGTCTCCACTAAAAATACAAAAAATTAGCCAGGCATGCTGGCACATGCCTGTAATCCCAGCTACTTGGGAGGCTGAGGCAGAAGATTGCTTGAACCTAGGAGGTGGAGGTTGCAGTGAGCTGAGATCACGGCACTGTACTCCAGCCTGGGAGATGGAGCAAGACTCTGTCTCAAAAAAAAAAAAAAAAAAAAAAAAAATCCCACCAAAAAGTAGGCTAAGGACATGAATAGACAATTCTCAAAAGAATAAATACAAGTGGCCAACGAGCATATGGAAAAATGCTCAACATTATTAATTATCAGGGAAATGCAAATCAAATCAAAACCACAATGCAATACCACCTCACTCCTGCAAGAGTGGCCATAATCATAAAATTAAAAAATATATAGATGTTGGCGTGGATGTGGTGAAAGGGAACACTTTTACATTGTTGGTGGGAATGTAAACTAGTACAACCACTATGAAAAACAGCGTGGAGATTCCTTAAAGAACTGAAAGTAGATCTACCATTTGATCCAGCAATCCCATTCCTGGGTATCTACCCAGAGGAAAAGAAGTTGTTATATGAAAAAGATACTTGCACAACCATGTTTATAGTAGCACAGTTCACAATTCCAAAAATATAGAACCAGCCCAAATGCCCATCAGTCAATGAGTAAAGAAAATATGGTTTCTATATACTATGGAATACTGCTCAGCCATAAAAAGGAATGAATTAATGGCATTTGCAGCAACCTGGATGGGTTTGGAGACTATTATTCTAAGTGAAGTAACTCAGGAATAGAAAATCAAACATCATATGTTCTCATTCATAATCAGGAGCTAAGCTATGAGGACACAAAGGCATAAGAGTGATACAATAGACTTTGGGGATTCAGGGGAAAGGGTGGGAGGGGGGTGAGGGATAAAAGACTACACACACAGTGGGTATAGTGTACCCTGCTTGGGTAATGGGTGTACCAGAATCTCAGAAATCACCACTAAAGAACTTATTCATGTAACCAAACACCACCTGTTCCCCCAACACCTATTGAAATAAAAATAAATTTTGAAAAAATAATAGATAAAATAGGGAGATTAGCTTGGATTACTCAGGTGAGCCTAATATAATCACAAGGGTCTTTAAGAGTGAAACAGGGAGGCAGAAGAGAAAGTGAGAGTGATGCAGCATGAGAAGGACTTGGCCCAATGTTGCTGGCTTCGAAGATGGAGAAATGGCATCATGAGTCAAGGAAAGCAGGTGGCCTCTAGAAGGTGGAAGAGGCAAGGAAATGGCTTTTTCCCTGGAGCCTCCAGAAGGAAACGCATCTTGCCAACACCCCAGTTTTAACCCAGTGTGGCTCACTGTGGCTGCTAGACCTCCTAAACTGTAAGAAAATAAATTTATGTTGTTTTAAGCTGCTAAGTTTGTGAAGACTTGTTAGAGCAGTAATAGGAAACTAAATACATTAAGGTCATCATTTGCTGTGAGCATTACTAACCCCTGAATAATCAGGAGAGGACGAACCAGCTGGGGTGTTCTCATTAACCCTTTATTTGCACTCCCACTTTCCTTTTGGCCATTTCATTGTTAGTATCACCACTAAACGATGGGCAGAGACCATAAACTCAATGAATCTGGTGTGCTTAATTTTATCTTATATTAGGACTACTTCGAGAGGAGAGCTATCCTTCCACGGGTAAGTCTGACCAGGAGTTAGAAGTGGTTTGAGTTATCCATGCTTTCTCTTCCTCTCAGCATCTCAGTGGCTACTGATTCCTGCTTGTATTCCTAGAACAGAAACAAGATAGCAGGTGCATGGAGGTTTGTGACCACACTGACTTTTTTTTTTGGCCTGTGGTAAATACAGTTTTGCCCAAGTATAAAGCATATGAAGAGAAATCAATGCAAGCCTTTTACCACAAGAATACTTAGCTCAGCGGGTGTATTATTAACAGTTTGTTATGGCTACCAAGATGAAGTATCAGACTGGGCAGCTTAAACAACCGAAATTTATTTTTTCACAATTCTGGAGTCTAGAAGTTCCAAATCAAGATGTTGGCAGAGTCAGCTTCTTCTGAAGCCTCTGTCCTTGTCCTATAGATGGTCATCTTCTCCCTATGTCTTTATGTGGTCCTCCCTTTGTCTGTGTGCTTTTTATGAGGACATCAATCATCTTGGATGAAGTCTCACCCATATGACCTCATTTTACTTTAATTAACTCTTTAAAGGCCTTATCTCCTAAAACAATCACATGCTAAAGTATTAGTGGTTAGAATTTCAGTATGAATTTTGTTCACAGCTCACAATCCAGGCCATAACACCATGCATAAAGGCATATGGAAAATAAGTATATGGAAAATCTTCAAAAAAGTTTAAATGAAAATAAGTACTTAACTTCATATCCAGTATTTGTGCACAAGAGAAAATTTACAGTTAAATAGATTTCAAATGATGATAGTTCTGCAGTGAAGACGTACCTAGATTTTTGTAATTAGTTTTACAAGGAAATGAGAAAACTGCAATTTATATTAAGCCCTGATAATGATAAAATGAAGAGAGCACTGGTATAAAAATAGTAAGCTCCATGTTAAAAAATGCATAAATATAAATGTCTGTAAGAACAATCATACAAAATGGCAAGCCATTAAAATTATCTAAAGAAATGATTATTTCTTGAGGTAAAGGACAGCTATGGAAATACACATTAACTTGGCTAAAATGAAAAGAGGTAATGTGTAGCTCAAAAACACTCCTGAAGAAAAAATTAGAAATTAATAGTTCACTGTTACAGGAGGATGACAGCTCTTGAAGTATCAAATCCTTTAAATATGAATATTTAGAACACTGTGTTAGGAGTAATCCGAACCAATATGAGAAATGAGAAGGAAGTGGAAATACTTTTGAGAAACTATGAAATGAATCTCGCAGTTTTTTAGTAAACATCCAGTGTGAGTAAACTGGTGGATATATTCCTTGCCCATTTGCTCTGCTCCCACTCTCAGAAACCAACCCAAATACATAAAAACTAGGAATCTATAAGCATCTCTTGTATCAGCGGAAAATAAATCAGAAGATAAGGGCATCAAGTAGAATTCAAGACTCAATCGTCTTATCCATTGAAGAGACTTTAATTTTGCAGTTATTGATTAATTAAAAAACACAGTTGTTTTCAGCATTTCCTAGCTACAGTAGCGCATAGGAAATTCCATTCTAAACAAATAAGTAATTAATGAAATAACAACACACCTTAACATTTTACATTGATAGGTTACAGTTTACAAGGTGCTTTCACATACATTATTTCATTTGATTCTTACAACAAGCAGAAAAAACAGTAGGAAGGAAATTTTTTTTTTCAGGCTTACAATGAGTATTTTCAGGCCAATGGGCAGTCAATACAAGAATATACCAAGAATGAGACAGCAATACCCATAAGCCACAGTATCTTTTTTGGTAGGTTGACAGTTTGATGCAACTGGGTATTCAGCATCAGTGAATGAGAAAGGAATTAGGACAGACACCAAGGTTCTTACGATATTCAAAGTATTTTAAGAACACTGTCAGAGATAAGAAGAAAGATGCCCTAAAATATATCACCTTACTGAGACTTGCTTCAAAGCAAAATATCCTTTCAAAATACCAGATAAAAAGGCAATCTTGTCAACAATTGTGAAAGTTAGGAGGAATCTTACAAACTGCCTAATCCAATTCTTCCATTTTACAGATAAGAGAACTGAGGCTGAGATCATACTGTTTTCCAGCCTGAAATTCAGATGTCTTGACTTCCAGTCTAGGGCTCCTTCTTATACAATGCTATCTCTTAATTATTTATTGAGCATAATATAATATCTTCTGTTTTAAATAATGTAATTTGAGGTTAAATACTGATTTATGCTACCTATTTCTTATTCAAGTTTTTAACCTGTTCTTGGCTAAATTGTGGTTGAAATTGGGAATTTTACATAGTTTAAAAATATTCTAATTTAGTGTACTTGATTGGTCAGAAATGGACTCCCTTTACTTATTTGCTCATGACAAGCTTGCTCATGGCCTTTAAATAGAGTGGCCTTAAAATGGAATGGCTGAATAACCCTCAAAAGCAATGTATGTCTAGGGGTCATCTACCTAAGGTAGATTCTATCATTGGGCACTAGTAATCTCATAGAAAAAAATATTTTTTAGAATTCATAGAAATCTTTTTGATTACTGAAAACTAAATTGTAATAATCAAATTGTCATCCCCATGACTTATTAAAATAATTTTACAATAATATACAACAAAGCTACCATAGAATTTGTAGTTTACATATAGAATACATTGGTCAGCATATTCTTGGATCTAAATGAAATACAAGAAAATTAAAATATTTTATACAAATGATGTTTTAAATTTATTAACATGACGATATGCTTTTGTTACATAAAACTTGCTAGAGCAGAGTATTTTAAATTGCACGTTTTAAATATAGATGGACCAGTGAAATCAATATTGGCCTTTACGTGACATTACCATGCAGAAACACTTGATAACCGAAAGACATATAGATTGGTAGAAAGAACATCTCAGACAGGATTTTTTTAAGTCTTCAAAGATTTTACAAGGGTGTGGTATGGATGAAAAGAAGTGATGTGAGTGACCTACCTGCACCGATAATAAAGCAAATAGAATGGTTATATACATTAAGATCAGTTTGAGTAAAAACAACTCACTTTATATGCATGTAAATTGATCATAAAAATGAACTTAGTTTAACTCTTCTTGTGTGTAGTTTTAAGGTAGGTCACTGAAACAGAGATAAAATCAGATGGGGAAAATTAAAAGCAAAGAAAAAGCAAAACAACTGAGTTAAGCCACGGATTCTCAACAAACACTGAAATAATGTGTAAAAGTGCTTGAAATTTCCACCTGACAGCAATGTTGTTGAGTCAGTTGGCAAAAAATGTGTAGGAAAAAAACTAACCTCTCAAATACTAAAATTATATCTGCACGATCGTTTAGACATTCTGTCTACTGAGAGGAAAGAGGTTAAAAATGATGAACTATCTGAAAATATCATACCTCAAAATGAAAATGCAATTGTGGCAGTTTGATACACTTTGTTCCCTTTCCTCATTGATGAGGCATGGGATGAAAGCAGAAGTTGCAGCAGTGCCCCTACCCTAGGCTCACAAATATAGTACACCAGAATCATTAGCTGGAAATAACTTCTTTCATTTTTAACGGTTACAAAACAAAACAGTTAACCCTCATTTAAATATGAGTACCTCTACATTGTTTCAATAATCAAGCCATTTTTTGACTTTGAAAAGTGTATTTATCCAAACCAATGTTCTTTTTAGTTTGCTTATTTTCCTTTAAAAAGTTTATGATGCGAACTATTAAAGAAACTTTAAAACTTTCCTTAAACATGTTCTATTAAAATACTGGCTAAAATCCTTAAGGAATAGTTAAGGTTTAGAAAACTTAAACTCTTCTCTAATACCTACAAAAATGCTGGTATCAAGTGAGAGAATCTGAGTGATGATCCATATCATTAGTTTTTCCTGCTGAATGAGACACATTTGTCACACTACAAAGGCTGGTCACTTCATTACTCAAGGGGAGGAGGATATAAAAGGAGGGAAAGGGAACTAGAACCTCTGATTCATAGCAATCCAAATTTCTGGGTCTAGCTGTAGGTATTAGTCTGCCAAAATTTATTGCCAGATAGTGAATTCCAAGAAAGTTAGTCTTAATTTGTATAAATTTCCTTGGTGATAAGACAGTCTTCAAAAATTATCAAGAGTTTTGGCAAAACCGAGTCTGAGCTACTCAAAGTAAAAATAATTATTAGAAAGTTTATCCTCAAGCCATTGACCAACAACAATATTGGCTAGAACTACTAAAAGCAACACTTATCCTTCCCTTCAAATATCACGTAGCCATAACACTGCCCATCTGAAACACCAACAAAATAAAATGGAGCACTGTTTAGAGAAAACAATGAAACCGGAAAAGGAAGAAATGGATGTAGGAGAGGAGAAAGACAACCCAAAGAGAAGTAAGAAAGTGGTCTAGCACTGTGTTATGGCACAGACAATGCTTGCTTAGTGGTGCCTTGTTACATAGGTGGATGCAGAGTGCACACACGGGATGATGGCAATAAAGACCTCACTCAGTTGGAATGAAGGAACTAGGTAACTGCTTCAGCAAGGACGGTCTCAGCTCTACCTTATCTCTCAACAGAGTGCAAACACTGAGTGTGAGCTCGGATGTCATCTTGTTCCTCTTTAAAATTCATCAAATTCTCTTCCACATTTTTCTGTTATAGAGACACGGATATCTTCTTCTTCATAGTCATCAAAGTTGCTGGTATCTCCAGAGCCTCTAAACTTTGGTATGAATGGAGCTTCAACCTATTATTGAGAGAAAGAAAAAAAAATAAGAAAAAGGAAAAAAAAATTTCTGAGAGTTTCCAAACACTAAGAAAAATAAATTCCCACTGTTATTGCATGGTAGAATCCTTAGATGCCATTAGGTTCCTAAAATATAATAGTGCTAGAAGCAGCAGCAAGCAGTAGGTTAGCTATTAACCTCAACATTTTCATTCAAGGAAGTATACAGGTCAATGAAATACTTAAGAAATTTCTGGGATAATTACCAAAATCCTGGCTCCTAAGGTTATAAAACTTCAGTCTTCCTTTTTTAGTTCCTTGTTTTTTAAGACCTTATCTCTTTCTATCCCTTTTGTAAAAATTCTTTTCTCCTGAAGTTACAGATAAATCTCAGACTTACTTTTAATTGCTTTCCTTTATTAATTCCCAAGTTTATTTTGTTTAAAATAGCTGGCCATCAAAACTTTCTGAGAAGTTGGCAAGAAACATTTCTCTTTTAGAATGAGAGAACTGTTAAATCTTAAACAGTTTTCTCCTTTGATCCTGAAAGTAAAATGTCTTTCCACTACTTCGATTATGATCTTCTGTAAAGATTACATGGGGATACTGAATACATTTGAGGAAAAGATTTTAAAAACTTAAAAAAAAATTCACAATTTGCATAGCCTTTATAGAATTTATAAACTACTACAGTTGCCTTATTTTGTTCTCAATACAACACTGTGAGGAAGGACGGACAGGTGTTCTTACTCCCATTTTGCAGATTATAAAAGAGTCAACCAAATTCACATGACTAATAAGTGGCTAAAGCAGGTTTCAAATTCATGATTCCCCACTTCTGGCCCAGAGTTCTCCAAAAGTTTTAAATTTATATCCCTTTCGGTAAAACATTTTCTAGTACATATAATACATGTAGTTATCTACTTATAAATTATTTAGGTGCATGACTATGCTATTATATAAGATATACACACAAATAAGGCATTTAAAACGAATAAGGTAAAAATAAGCAGGAATGGGACTTCTCACTTTATCTTTTTGTTTGACAGCTGGCTGCCTTGCATGCCCTGTTTTGGGGACTGCTGTTTTGCATGCTCCTGAAGAATGAGCTAAGCAGATAGTTGCCTAATGTCTAGCCAGCCAGTAATTTAGAATAACAAATCTATTGGGGCAATCATGTGTAGAAAATGATTGGTACAGTTTGAGTTGTTCAGGCCATTTCTTTGTTCTGCCATTTTTTTTTCCTTGATGCATTTGGAGATGCATCAGAGAATAAAGAAGACAATGAAAACTATTCACATTTACTATGATTTCTGCACTGTTGTGTATAGTTATAATAGTTGAGAAGATATTAAAATAAATGGCTAAATTATTCTATTATTTCTATTTGTAAATTATCCAGGGAGCCTTACATCTGTTTCATTTATAATCAAGATATGGCTGTCAATCAATTTGTCCATTACTACAACCTGTATGTTATAATGTGTCGCTTGTTGGTAGGTTAGCTGTTTATTACCTGGGATAAGTCAAGCCCTCTGAAAAGCACATAAACTCTAAATGAGTAGTGGCGGTTTAGTTCTACCCCATTTTAGGAATAATTATTAAAAACTAAATTCATATTAGTAAATTATTTACTAATATGAATAGATTAGTAAATAATTGCTATTTGGCAGAAGATTTTATTTCTAAATATAAATATGAAAAGATTCAAATACATTATAAATCTTTAGAATACTATAAAGTTGACAAACCTCAAGGAAGTCTAAAAAATATCTCTCAAAATAGCATTAATTAACAATAAATAAAATAATACAGGTAACATAAGCAATGATAGAAAGGGAAATGGATGACTTTATTGGAAACATAAATTTCTTAAATTGACTCAAGAAGTAAAAACTTGAAGACACCAATATCCAAGAATTAGTTTGTTAAAATCGATAAGGAATAGATATAAGATGATTCTATGTTCCTAAATTTTCTGAAGAATAAAAGCATAGAAACTTTCTAAACTCATTTTATGAATCCCATATAATCCCAACTTCAGAAAAACAGAAACTATAGATTAATAAAACTTATGACTATGGAAGTAAAAAGCCTAAATAAAATTTTAGTAAATAGATTTCAGGCAAATACTAAATTAATATTCCATGATTAAATGGTATTCATTCCAGGAAAGTGAGGATGTCTCCCTGATATAATTCATCACACTAACATGTTAAAAAACATAAAATAAGTGTATTAAGAATCAACATTTTGTTCATCTGATAAAGAATACCTATCTCAGTCAAATGGCCAACTTTATATTTGGTGGTAAAACATGAAAGGCAACAAACTATAGAAATGATCCCTGAAAATATATTCTAGTGCATTTCAATTCAAAGCAGGAACAAGATATTAAAATACTGTTGTAGATATTTTAATAAATATAATAAAACAAAAATGGAAATGAGATGTAAATACTGAAAAGGGACAGACAAAATGATATACCAATCTCTTGTGATTGTTTATAAAAATCCAAAGGAATCACTGAAAAATGTGGAAATCAGTAACAGAATTTAGTAGATGGCCAATTATAAACATAGAAATTATGTTTTGCCCATAACCTACTATAATGGTAAAGCAAACACATTAATAGCAACCAAAATATAAATGTAAGCAATAACTTTAAGACATAAATTCATTCCTGTATGGAGTAAAGAGGATTTCTAAAACTTTACTGAAGGACAAAAGATATTTGAGTAAATGCAGAAGCAACATGTTCGTAATGGTAAATTCTCAAGATTCAGGTTCTCTTACTGTTAATCCCCAAATTCAGTAAATCTTTAGAAAGGCCAAAGAAACAAACCATTGGCAAGTCTAATTTAAAAAGAAAGAGAAAACATACAGGATATAATGATGATTTTCTAGGAAATATAAAATATCTAATTACTCTTAAAATAAAGCACATGGGGCAAGAAAGTAAAAAATTTAGAAAGGGTAAACAAGGGTGAAAAAACTAGACTCATCTAATATTAAAATATTATAAAGCTACATAAAGCAGTAACATACACAGTACAAGAACAGACAAAAAGAACTAATAAAAAATAAAGGTCAGGGCTTCAAGATGGCTGACCCAGAATTCTCCTCCACAAAGAAGGACCAAAACACTGAGTAGATAATTACGTGTTGAAAAGAGCCTCTAAAATAAAACAGTGAAATTTAGCAGGGAAGTGACAGGGAACATCTGAGGCGGAGAAGCAAAAGGAAGTAAAGCAGCTAGCATGGCTGGGACCAGCTGGGAGCCAGAAGAGGTCATCCAGTGTGGGGAAAGGGTAACTGAGAGATCTCCAGTGGTCCACATTTCCATCACAGACTCTTGCAATCCTAGCCATGTAAGATGCCCATAACTCTTGTGAATTCCGACACAAGTATAGGGACCTGCCTGGAGTTCAACAACAGCACTGTTCCAGAGAGGGAGTTTGTGCTGGGTCCCACACCCTCCAGGACCCAAGAAGCTGAAGCACAGTGCCATTTTGAGAGGCCAACTACTATTAGACTGTATGCATCTCTATACACCTGGAGCCCCACTGACAGCACCCCATGTCCACCAAGAGGACTGCAGTGGCACAGTGCTGGCTGGACCCAATGGTGTAGGAGGGTCCCCAGCACTTTAGCCCACACAGTGCCCTACACTGCAAAGAACAGGTAGGACAGCACACTAGGCAAGGCTGTTTCTGGGGCAAAGGAAGACAAAGCACACACTCCCCAGAGCCTGAGAGCCACCTGCCTGTGGCCACTGCCACTGATAGCAATGCCCAGCCCCCACAGCAGGGCTGCATTGTACTTGCACCACCTTCAGTGGGCCTAAGAACTGGCCCACCTGGATGCTATCTGGGGGCATGAGGACAGACTCATCCTGCTTACCACCTCCCATGTATTTTATCCCGGGGCCTAGGAATAGTCCTTTCCTGCCTACCAAGGTCTGTATCTGAGTGCACCAATGGGGGCCTGAGGACAGGCCTGTCCCTTTAGGTGCCACCCCTCCCAGTGTCCTAGCACACTACCTGGGGAGCCTGGGGAGTGTCCCCCTCCGCCTATCACTCTGGGTACATATATATACGATTAGGAAGCATTAAAAAAACTGAGGCCATTAGCCACTGGCATCAAAACATGCTGCCCAGAGTCCTAAAGACTGCCCTGTCCACCAGAGCCTGCGACCACAGGTACAACAGGGGAGCCTGGGGACAGGCCCTCCCTGCCTGGTGCTACCTCCCACAGTGACTGAACGCACTGTCTGGAGGCTTGGGGATCCATCCGCCCTGCTTGCTGCTTCTGGTATGCACATGCACCATCAGGGCGTCTAACTAAACAGACCCAAACCACCTACTGCCTGCACTCAAACATATTGTTTGAGGGACTGGGGATTGCCTGACTTGACCCACAATACCCTGTGCCCATGTGCACCATTGAGGGGCCTGAGTAAAGGCCTGTACTTCATGGCACTGCAACCCCAATGCTCAAGCATGCCATCTGAGGGCCTGGGGATTGCCCTGCCACCCCCACTACTGGCCTGAGGCTGGACCTGCCCAGTCTGCCACCACTACCACTGCTGGCACTTACTCACACATGCCACCTGAGGGCTTAGGGCCTGGCCTGCCCAGTCTGTTGCTATCATCACTAGCAGCAGTGTGTACTGCCTGGAAGCCTGAGGGTTGGCCTACCATCACTACTACCATTGCTGATGCTACACATGCTACACAGGAGACTAAGGTCTCATCTATCTGCCCAGCCTACTACTGCCACTGCTGGTACCCAAGCCACACGGAGACCTAAGAATTGGCCCATGTAGAGCTGCTAAAACTGATGCCAGTGTATGCTCACCAAGGTACCAAGGGCAGGTATGCTTGGCCTGCTGCTACAACCAGTGGGACCTGAGGATCAGGATGCCTGGTGTCCCTGTCCCCAGCAAAGCCTCACCACAGGCTCCACTAATAACTGTGGCCTAAGCCACTGAGGAAATCACAGACACCCACTGATGCTACTTACAGCTGAAGAAATCATGGAGACTTCACTACTGCATGCACTCAAAATAAAAACTAAAATGAAGGAGAAAAAGCAAACCAACATGACGACACATCTACAGAAAAAAGTCTTACCCTACAAAAACCAATCCTAAAAATTGGAGGAAATGACTGTTACATCAGATGTGGAGATGTCAATGTAAGTATACAAGAAACGTGAAAAAGCAAAGAAACATGATACCTCCAAAAGAACATACTTCTCCAGCAACAGATTCCAATTTTTTAAAAAAAGATTAAATGTCTGAAAAAGAATTCAAAATAATGGTATTAAAGAAGTTCAGTGAGATATAAGAGAACAAACAATAAAAATAAATTAAGAAAACAATTCAGGATATGAGTGAGAAATTCAACAAAGAGCTAGGTAGCATAAAAAAAAGAACCAAACAGAAATCCTGGAACTGAAGAATTCAATGAATGAAATAAAAAATAAAATGGGGAGCTCTGACAATAGACTAGATCAAGGAGAAGAACTGAGGACAGGTCTTTTGAAATAATTCAGACAGAACCCCCCAAAAAGAATAAAAAAGAAAAATGAATAAACAAAGCATACATGACATAGGGGACACGTTAAAGCAACCAAATATTCAAATTTTGGGTTTTCCAGAAGGTAAAGAGATGGTTAAAGACATAGAAAACCTATTTAATAATAGGTGAAAACTTTCCAGTTCTTTTAAGAGATTTAGAAATCCAGATATAGGAAGCTCACAAATCAAACAGATACAATCCAAATAGGTCTTTTCCAAGACACACTGTAGTGAAACTGTCAAAAGTCAAAGACAAAGACAAAGACAGAAATCTAAAAAGAGCAAGAGAAAAGCATCAAGTCACATGTAAGGGAACCTCCATCAGACTAATGTGGATTTCTCAGGGGAAACCCTGCAGGCCAGGAGAGAATGGGATGATATATTCAAATTACTAAAAGAAAAAAAAAACCCGGCCACCAAAGATAAACAGCTAGTTAGACTAACCATGAAAACTTTTCTTCAAAAATTAGACTTCACAAACAAAAACTGAGGGAATTATCACTACTACACCAGCCGTACAAGAAATGCTTAAGGTAGTCCTACATCTGGGAATGAAACAATGACATTTACCATTATGAGAACAAGAAAGTATAAAAGTCACTGGTGGGGCAGACACATAAATGAGAAAGCAAAAGGACTCAAATGTTACCAATACAGAAAACCATCGAACTACAATGATAAACAGTAAGAGAGAAAGAAAGGAATGAAGGATATGCAAAGCAACCAGAAAACAATTTTTTAAATGACAAGAGTTAAGTCCTCACCTATAAATAATAAACTTAAAAGTAAATGAATTACATTATCCACTTAAAAGATATAGATTGGTTGAACATATAAACACAACATGATCCAACTATATGCTGCTTACAAAAAAACTCACTTCACCTGTAAACACAGAGAGACTGAAAGTGAAGAGATGGAAAAAGATTCCATACAAACAGAAAACAAAAACAACCAGGAGTATCTAAATTTATATTCAATAAAGGAAACTTTAAGTCAAAACAGTAAAAAGAGACAAAAAAGGTCATTACATAATGATAAAAGGATCAATTCCAAATATATATGAATCCAATACTAGAGCACACAGATATATAAAGCAACTATTATTAGAACTAAAGAGAGAGACAGACTCCAATACAATAATAATTGAGGACTTTAATACTCCATTCCCAGCATTGTGCAGATTATTGAGACAGAGAATCAACCAAAAAATGTACCTAGAAGACATTAAGACAACATTTTAGCCAATAGTTTTAGAATACACATTCTGCTAATAAGCACACAGAACATTCCAAGATAGACCATTTATGTCAGGCCACAAAACAAGTCTCAACAAATTTAAAAAACTTGAAATCATATCAAGCATGTTCTCAAATCCTGATGGAAAAAACTAGAAATCAATAGCAACAAGCACCTTGGAAACTGTACAAATAGAAGGAAATGAAACAATATGCTCCTGAATGATTACTGGACTAATGAAGAAATTAAGAAAGAAAAAAATTCTTAAAGCAAACAAAAATGAAAACACAGTATGCCAAACCCTATGGAATATAACAAAGGCAGTGCTAAGGGGAAGTTTATAGCAATAAACACCTACACCAAAAAGTATAAAGATTTCAAATAAGTGACTAATAATGTACCTCAAGGAACTAGAAAAGCAAGAGCAAAGCAAACAAAATTAGTAGAAGGAAAGAAATAATAAAGATCAGAGCATAGCCAAATGAAATAGAGAAAAAACATACAAAGGATTATCAAAATGAAAGGTTGTTTTTGTGAAAAAATAACCAAAATTGATAAAGTGCTAGCTAGACTAACCAAGAAAAAAAGAGAGAAGACCCAAGTAAACAAAATCAGAAATAAAAATATTTTACAACTGATACCACAGAAATACGAGAGATAATTGGAGACTATCATAAACAACTATATGCTAACTAACTGGAAAACCTAGAGGAAACGGATAAACTCTTCGACACATACATACAACCTAAGAGGACTGAAGAAATAGAAAATCTTAACAGACCAATAATGAGGAACAGATTGCATATGTAATAAAAAGATTCCCACCAAACATTAAAGAAAAGCCCAGGGCTAGATAGCTTTATTGCTCAATTCTACCAACTTATAAAGAAGAACTAGCATCAATTCATCTCATACCATTCCAAAAAATTGGAGAAGAGGGAATTCTTCCTAACTCATTCTACAAGGCCAGCAGTACTCGGATACAAAACCAGACAAGCACACAACAGCAACAACAAAAAGAACACTATCAGATAGTATTTCTGACACATATAGACACAAATATCCTTAAAAAAATACTAGCTAACAAAAATCCAATAACACATTGAATACATAACACACCATGATGAAGTGGGATTTCTCTCAGGGATGCAAAGATGATTCAATATATGCAAATCAATTAACATGATATATCACTTTAGTAGAATGAACAATAAAAATCATATGATCCTCTCAATAGATGCAGAAAAAAGCATTAGATAAAAGTAAACATCCCCTCCTGATAAAAACTCTCCACTCTTCTAGGCATAGAAGATCTTCAACATAATAAAGGCCATATATGACAAACTCACAGCTAACTGAATGAGGAAAGCTGAAAGTCTTTCCTCTAACAGTTGGAACAAGACAAGGATGTCCACTTTCACCACTCCCATTCAACATAGTAATGGAAGTCCTAGCCAGATCAATCAGGGAAGAGAAAGAAATACAAGGCATCTAAATAGAAAAGGAGGAAGTCAAACTGTCCCTCTTTTCAGGTGACATCATCTTGTATGTAGAAAAACCTAAAGACTCCACCAAAGTATTCTTAGAACTGATAAACAAATTAAGTAAAGGTACAGAATAGAAAATTAAGATAAAAAATTAGTGACATTTCCATACATCAATAATGATCTAGCTAAGAAAGAAATCAGGGATGTAGTTCCATTTATAATAGCTACAAAAATAAAATAAAATACCTAGGAATAAATTTAACCAAAGAGGTGAAATACCTCTGCAAGAAAACTACAAAACACTGATGAAAAAATTAAAAAGGACACTAACAAATGGAAAGACAACCCATGGTCATGAATCAGAAAAATCAATATTATTAAAATGATCAAACTATCCAAGGGAATCTATGGATTCCATGCAATTCCTGTCAAAATGCCAATTATATTCTTCACAGAAATAGAAAAAAAATCCTAAAATTTGTATGGAACCACACAAGAGCCTGAACAGCCAAAGTAATCCAGAGCAAAAAGAGCAAAGCTGGAGACCTCACACTACCTGACTTCAAAATATACTACAAAGCAAGAATAACTAAAACAGCATGGTAGTGGTATAAAAACAGACACAGAGATCAACGGAACAGAATAGAGAACACAGAAATAAATCCACATATTACAGCGAACTGATTTTTGATAAAGGCACCAAGAACATACAGTGGGGAAAGGACCTTCTCTTCAATAAATGGAGCTGAAAAAACTGGATATCCATAGGCAGAAGACTGAAACTAGACCCCTCTCTCTTACCATATCTCCAAATCTCAAAATGAATTAAGTACTTAAAAATAAGGTGCCAAACCATAAAAATTATAGAAGAAAACACAGGAGAAATGCTCTAGTTAAAGATTGGTCTAGTTAAGGATTTTTATGGGCCAGGTGCAGTGTCTCACGCCTGTAATCCCAGCACTTTGGGAGGCTGAGACAGGTGGATCACCTGAGGTCAGGAGTTTGAAAACAGCCTGACCATCATGGTGAAACCCTGTCTCTACTGAAAATACAAAAATTTGCTGGGCATGGCGGTGGGCGCCTGTAATCCCAGCTACTCAGGAGGCCGAGGCAGGAGAATTGCTTGTGCCAGGGACGTGGAAGTTGCAGTGAACTGAGATTGTGCCATTGCACTCCAGCCTGGACAACAAGAGCAAAACTTCAACTCAAAAAAAATAAAAATAAAAATAAAAAAGATTTTATGGTTAAGTCCTGAAAAGCACAGGCTACAGAAACAAAAATAGGCAAATGGGGCTATATTAAATTAAAAGCTTTTGCAGAGCAAAGGAGGCAATCAAAAGAGTAAGAGACAACTTGTTGAATGGAAGAAACTATTTGCAAACTATTCATCCAAGAAGGGACTAATATCCAGAATATACAAGGAACTCCAACAATTCAACTGCTAAAAATAAATTTTCTAATTAAAATGGTAAAGGATTTGAGTAGACAATTCTCAAAACCAGACTTACAATGGCCAACAGGCATATGAAAAAATGCTCAACATGATTAATCAACAGGAAAATGCAAATCAAAATCACAGTGAGATATCATCATACCCAGGTGGAATGGCTGTTATCAAAAAGACAAAAAATAACAAGTTCTGGAGTGGATGTGGAGAAAAGGGAATTCTTACTCTCTGTCAGTAAAAATGTAAATTAGTACAGCTACGATGGAAAGCAGTATAGAGATTTTTCAAAAATCTAAAAATAGAACTACCATACAATTGAGCAATTCCACTAATGGACATTTATCCAAAGGAAAATAAATCAGTATATCAAAGCAATATCTGAATCCTCATGTTTATTACAGCACTATATATAATAGCAAAGATATGGAATCAACCTAAGCATCCTTCAATAGATGAATGGGTAAAGAAAATGTAATATATATACATAATGGAATACTATTTGGCTGTAAAAAAAGAATGAAATCTTGTCATTTGTAGTAGTATTGGTGGAAACACAACATTCTGTAAAGTGGAATCAGTCAGTCACAGAAAGACACTATCACATGTTCTTGCTTATATATTGAACCTTAAAAAGCTGATTTCATGGAGGTAAAGTATAGAATGACAGTTACCAGAGGCTGGGATGGATGTGTCCACGTTGGGGAAGGGATAAAGAGAACTAAGCTACTGAGACCAAACATATAGTTAGACAGAAGGAATAAGTTCTAAAATTTGATAGCACAGCTGGGTGGTTATAGTTCACAACAATATATTGTACATTTCAAAGAAACTGGAACAGAAAATCGAAATGTTCCCAAAACAAAGAAATAATAAATAATCAAGATAGTGGATATGCTAAATATCCAGCTTTGATCACTACACATACTATGCATGTATTAAAATATAACATGTACTTCATGAATATATAAAAATAATATGCATCAATAAAAACAAAAAAATAAGTTCAGAAATAGATCAATGTATATGTTAATTTAATATTAGTAAAGGTAGAATTTCAAAAAGAGGCCAAATAAGAATTATTCAATAAGTATGGAGGGGACAACTGGTTAATTATTACACAACAACAACAAAAATAAGTTAGAGTTCAGAAAGCACTAAAAGAAAATAAAAGTTAAATAAACACATTTATTGTGGAGCAGGATTTTTTTCTTCTTTTAGAGACAGGGTGTTGCTCTGTAGCCCAAGCTGGAGTACAGTGGCATGATCATGGATCACTGCAGCCTTGACCTCTTGGGCTCAAGTGATCCTTCTGCCTCAGCCTCCAGAGTAGCTGGGACTTAAGTGTGTGCCACCACACCAGGCTAATTCTTTTTTATTTTCTGAAGAGAAAATGTCTCATTATGTTGCCCATCTGGTCTTGAACTCCTGGTTCAAGAGATCCCCCACTACAGCCTCTTAAACTGATGGGATTACAGCTGTGAGCCACTGCACCTGGCCTATTTTAAAATGATTGTATAATATGGCAGTAAGTCACTCAGATGTAATTATGTAGTATGTAGCAACTGTGATATAAGAGACTGAAGGAGAGAGTTAAAGTGTAGGGTTGGGGTAAGTAGATCTTAGTTGGCTACTGAGATCATAGGACTGGACTGCAGTGATGAAGAGCACAGGAAAAAGGAAAAAGACATATGTCAAATACTAAAAGAGGTTCTATTTGGATGGTGGAATTATGACAATTTCAAATTCATTTGCTTAATAAATTCCCTGATTGTAAGTAAATGAAACCTATCTCAATCAGAAAGAAAAATGGAGCCTGGGCCAATCTATTTAATCTTTCTCACCGAACTACTCTTCCTTTTGTATTTCCTATCCAAATCCAAATTTTAATGATGATAAAACTGATGCTTTAGAGAGGTTAAATCATTTGTTCATGACCATACTGCTAATGATTGGTCGATCAGGGATTCAAATCAATGTCTACCTAACTCCATAGTTTATTCTCTTGCTTTGCTACCTTTTGAGACAGTCATCCTACTCCCAAAATGCTCACAGCATAAAAGTTAAGAAGATGATATCTGTAAAATCCATGAAAATCTTGTGAAATAATGTATTGTTTAGTGGTTTGGAGCTTCATTTTAAGAACCATGTCAGAAGGACTTTAAAAGGATAATGTGACCTGGAATTGAGAATCTGAAGAACCTGGGATCAAATGTAGGTACTGTTTAGCAGCTGCATGATTATGTTTAAATTAATTAACCTCTCTGAGCTGATTTCCACATCTGTAAAATGGGGAAAATGGCATCACTTATTTCACAGGATTATTTTGAAGACTGAAATGAGAAGTTACAGAGAGTTGCTTTTATTAATTATACAGTATTGCATTGGTGCTAGCAAATTTAGAAAAAATATTTTAAAAAACTGTCTTTTTATGAGATCTAAATCTATTTTAAAGTTCTATGAATCTTGTTCTTGACTAACACATCTATTTGTGATAATAATGCTAACAGCCATATTTCATGATATTTCATGAACTTTGAACAGAGATTTTCTGGATCCCTCTTGTGAGATAGAGAGGCTGTATTGCGTTCACATTGCTTTGGTCCGGCTACATTTCTTTTTGCTGCATTTTAAAATTCTTTGTTTTGTTTTTGTAATTTTTTTTTTTTGAGACAGGGTCTTGCTCTGTTTCCCAGGCTGGAGTGTAGTGGCATAATCAAAGCTCACTGTAGCCCCAATCTCCCAGGCTTAGCTTCCCAAGTAACTGGGACTACAGAGCTGAGCCATCACACCCAGCTAATTTTTGTACTTTTTGTAGAGACAGGGTTTTGCCATGTTTCTCAGGCTGGACTCAAACTCTTGAGACTCAAGCAATCCACCCACCTTGGCCTCCCAAAGTGTTAGGATTACAGGTGTGAGCCAGGGAACTCAGCTTGTTATTGTAATCATTTGTAAAATATATAAATTAGAAAAACTGTGCTTTTAATACTTAATTAGAGCATTACTTTTTTTCCTTAAGGAAACTCAATCATGTAGTTGCACAACATTATTAAAGATGACAAGTCTCTAAAACATTAGAAGTTTTGATTTTATGAAAAATAAGAAAAATATTAAATATATTTAAAATGAAAACACTTTATGTAAATTATCTTTAAGCATTTAAGAAGCAAAATGAGAGATAAATGTAATTTAGTACAGCAAAATCTTTTCTTAAATATCTCAAATTATCATAAAAGTGAAATGATAACTATCATCAATTCATATATTACTGTTACCACAACTGTTATACTGGCAATTTGTGTTGCAAAATCAAAACAAAACAAAAACTACTTTCTTTTAAATAAGCTACTGTTTAGCTGGGATTTGTTCTCTATTTTATTATGGTGGTATACTAATGCCAGAGATTAACTTGATCTGTATTTATATTTAAGTCTTCAAGTTTCGTGAATTTCTAACACTAAGAATCCCTTAAGCAAACAAAGAGTCAAACGAAAGACCAAACAAAACAAATCTCAAAAAACTCAGGTGCAAAGTTTTTCTTCTGAATTTCCACATTTCTTACACCATAGTACTTTACATTTATTTATATGACCATCTAACTAATCTCCCTGTCCCCTGAAAGTATAAGCTTCATGTGGGCAGGAATAAAGGTTGATTTTGCTCATCATTGTATTCTCAGCACCTTGCAGAATACCTAACATACAAGCAGGCACCTGATAACTATTTGGAAAAATCTCATGTGAATAAATAATTGTTAAAAGAAGAAAAGTAGTAACTTCAGATAATTTGTTTTGACCTTCCAAAAAAAGCATGAATTAAAACCCCTATTGCATGAATTATGTTCAAATTAGCTTTCAAATGGATAAAGAAAACTTGTATCTAAAGAGAGATCAATGCTCATTTTAGTCAGTCAGAAAATGTTTAGTGAGCATGTGCCAACCATAAAGCTCTTTCCAGATGACAGGAATATGAAAACAAGTAAGATAAGGTACCTGCTCTCAATGAAATATTTTAAAACAACAGTGAGTATATATTAATAAAGAATATCCATCAGAGAAAAATATCAGAGTAGAGGTACTATTTAAGCTAAATCTTAAAAGATTTAGTAAGAGTAGGGCAGATGCAAAAATGGAAAAAGCCATTCAAAGTAAAGGGAAAAAAATTTACACAGGCATGCAGTGTGATAAAGCATGGTTTATTTGGGAAACACTAGATTAAAAATGTGTAATCCTGATAAATGCTATGGGGAGGTCAAAATGAAGACTAAAAAGGGATGAAACTAGCAATTAAATGTTATTATATATCTGGCACATGCCAATTCTAGATGAGCAACTATATTTATATATATATTATCTTCCTAATGTGGCTTCACATTAGTTTTGAAAACCCTTAGAATATTGTCTAATATATAATTTTCACAGTTTTGTAAAGAGTAACAGGCATAGATAGGAAAAATTTAACAAAGGAAACATTTCAGGTTGATGATTAAAATAGAATATATACTTCCTTTTTAAGCTAGGTGGGGCTGGGCATGGTGGCTCATGCCTGTAATCCCAGCTCTTTGGGAGGCTGAGGCAGGCAGATCACTTGAGGTCAGGAGTTCAAGACCAGCCTGACCAACACAGTGAAACCCAGTCTCTACTAAAAATACAAAAATTTAGACAACATAGTGAAACCCTGTCTCTACTAAAAATACAAAAAATTAGCCAGGTGTGGTGGCATGCACCCATAGTCCCAGCTACTTGAGAGGCCAAGGCAGGAAAATTGCTTGAACCCAGGAAGTGGAGGTTGCAGTGAGCTGAGATTGTGTCACTGCACTCCAACCTGGACTACAGAGCGAGACTCCACCTCAAAAAAAAAAAAAAAAAAAAAAATTCTAAGGGGAAACTCATTTTTAAGTTATGGGCTGTAAAGTACTTTAGATCCTGCACAAGATTAATTCAAAAGGTAAAAAAATTAAAACTATGTGTTAAGTTGAAAATATCTCTACCACATATAATTTAAACACCAACTTTAAAAAAGCTTTTAAATTAAAAAAGAAAGTCTCACCTTCCTCTGGTAAATAGCAATCCAATCTGTCGTGGCAAACCACTTGTGAGTTTTTATATCACTGACACCGTTCTTTAGATTTCCAAATCTCTTGGTCAAATCCACCTGCAGCAGGTTCCGTAGAAGGTCCTTGAGATCTGAACTGAAGTGGGATGGGAATCGGACCTACACAAACACACCATGTGGTAAAACACACATTCTAAGACTCATGATATTTCTGTTTTGATTTCATAAAGTTTTTTTAAGGCAACAAATATTTATATAAACAAAAATATGGAGCAATGAACTTCACATATTTTTAACTATACATTACAGTCCCCACAGTAGTCATAAAGAAGAGAATTACTTGGGTGAATGAACTAAACCTGTTCTCTTAGGGCCTTGCTTTGGACAGGATGTCTTTAAAAACATCGAACAGTCTCCAGAAAAATGTGCATGCCTACAAAACTGTTGTAACAATATCAGAAGGTTCACCTATCTTTAAGAGCAATCTCTTTGGATCACACATTATAAATCTGTGTCTCAAAGATATACAAATTTAACTTTGTAATATAAATAGAAGAACCAGCATATGAAGGAAATCAGTATGTACATTTTGAAAAGAGATCTATCAAAAAGGAAGTCTAAAAATGGTTGTAAAAACCCACACTGCCTTTCACAGCATAGGAAACCATTTTTCATTTATCAGGAGTTGGCTTTTAAAAATAATTCTCCTATTATGCAACAGCATAAAAATGATTTAGGCTGGTTTAAAAGCATTTTTTCTACCTACTAAATTGTGAAGACTTAACAATTACTAGTCTGACCTCTGGCCTTAAAAACAAATGGAAAACCCCAAATAACTGAAGCTTTTTGGCAATCAATAAGGTTAAACTACCATTTATAAGAGACATAAGTCTATTTTTTGTTCTGTTTAAACACATTATTTTCCTCTACACCAACCTAACTTTTGGTTCTTACTGTTTTATTGATATGGGTACTAAAATATTTAAAATGGGTACCACCAAAGGATGAAGGAATGGAATAGCTGCATCTATGCCTCCTTATTCTTTTCTGTTGTTACTACCACCTCTCCACTATCCTTTCCAACTTGTGTTCAGTCCTTTCCACTACCCTCTTCCCTACCGTACACATGTATATATGCACACATGTATGTGTACATATCTGGATTATTAGTCTCAATTATATACCGATCATAGCACCTTTGTAGAAAACACTTTAAAGGGTTAGAAGACCCATTTTCAAACTGTCTGCATTCTTATTTTGGTTCTCTACAAGTGCTACCACAACTTAATAATTTATATAGTTCATCATTACCTCAGTTGTTCTTTACAATACGTTTATTTATTCAACTATGCTGTAGTATTTTTGCACATTTCTGTCTCCCCCAGGCTCTGAGTTTCTGAGGGAAGGTATTGTGCCATTTTTATTCTCAGTATTTATTAGACTATTTCAAATACTGTAGTTCATCCATTTTACAATTATTTATTGAGTAGCTACTATATGTCAGGCACTATACTAAGTGCTAGATATATAGCAGTGAGCAAAACCAGGCAAGTCTCTGATTTCATGGAACTTACATTCTAGTTGAATAGGACAAATTCAGTGAATATGGAATTAATTCCATTTTAAAGATGGAGAAACTAAGATTGAGAAATGGTATTTGGTATAGCTTCCCCAGTGATCAGGCCATAAAGTGGCACAGCTGGGACTAGAAATCTAGTCATAATTTGTAGCTTCATGAATTTTGCTCTTTATTACACTGTCTTCAAATATATAGACTCCTTAATTTATATTCTGACTTTCTAAAAGCTCAACATACTTGACATACATTCTCATGTTCTCAGAGTAGAAGTTAAATCATCAGCATGCAAAGATAGATTTTATAGTAAAGTTAGATTCATAACCATAGTCTTTTGACTGCCACTTTTGTGCTATTCTATAGTAAATGTTTCTCAAAATCTGGTCCTAGAACCCATGCACATCAGAATAAACGGGGAGACAAAAAGATAAAAACATGGATTCCTGTGGCTTGCCTCAGATGATGGGGCATTGGGCCTGAAAACCTGAGCTATCTCCAAGGGATTCACGTGTACATGAAAGCTTGAAAAGCACTATTTCCAACTTTGTCCACTACTTTATGCAGAGGCTTTATTTTCTATGCTAGTAAAAGATCATAACATTTTAAGCGTAAGTAATATAATATAGTAAATTAAAACTATTATCATACCAGAGGAAAACTAATATTGTGTCAAGCAGCCAAAGACTATTTGAAGGGTTTATAGTTAATAAATGACCAGGATTTAGGCTCAATTCACATAAATTAGCAACTCAAAATCTCATTTTTGCAAGGCCCTTTATTATCCTAGATTATGAACAGTTTTAACGTTCAAAAACAGTAAGATATGTGAACTTCTACCTTTTCTAGTTTTATTCTTGGCACAATGGTTTACTAGAAGCTAGGCATTGTGCTAAATACTTTATGTACTGACTCACAAAATCCAAAACATAGGTATGATTATTATCCAAATTTTATAGGTAGGGGTGAAGCAATTGAAACCTACAGAAATTACTTTGCCCAAGATTACAGAGCTAATCAATAGCAAGGATGTAATTCCAAACTGGGTACACTGACTGTAGGGTATATATTTTTAATTATCTACTCTCCTTCCATGACTCAGTAACTGAAAAATAGTCATTATCAGGAAACTTCTAAAAGGCTGCAATTTTCATCTTAAAAATATTTTGCTGCACATTTCCTCATTTATCCCAGATGAAGTAACAACTAGATAATAAGGAGTATTCAAAGGGTATACTCTCTACTTTAAAAATAACATGGCATTTTTCCAGTGGTTATGTTAGCTCAGATTTTTCCAGTGATAAATCTAAACTTTATTTAGATTCCAAAGAAATAATTTATTTGGAATATATCCATATTTGTTTGGTATTAAATCTGTGTCAACTGTTCAATGGTAATGTACCAGTTATCCCCTTCATTATGTTCAGATGGCAGACAGTAATGCACTACATACAAATTATCTTTGGAATTCAGGTAATATGAAATGCAATGCATGAAGAATAAAAGCATTCTAAATAATGTAGTTCTTTATTTTCGAATGCAAATAAAGTGATGTTATTGAGTGTGTGTGTGTGTGTGTGTGTGTGTGTGTGTCTTTAATCTTCAGAACAGTGATTCTCAAATGGGGAGTGGTGGTGGGTTGTGATGGCAGATATCAGAATGATTCGGGAACTTTTTCAAATTAGAGATATATCTCCCTTACCTCCACATCACACCCTCTTCCCCAGAGATTCTGATAGGCAGCCCACACTCTCATAGAGGTCCATTCAATAATGGGAATCTGTCATATCTTTAAAGTATTTTGGGGGAGAAATAATGAAAGTCACTATGAAAGTATTTTTTCCCATGATTATTCTAAAATGTAACCTGAAATGTAACTTCCTTGTTGACTGAACTTTCCAAAGAGCCATGCTGATTTATCAAACTGGAATTAGTGAAAAACAGAAGATAACTTCAACATAATTGTTTTCAATGTTGTACAACCTTTATTTGTAATACATCACTCTGGAGACACTAAAGATTTCTATGATGGGAAGAGTGACTAATTTTTCCTTTAAAACTATATCAAAAGGGTATTGCTCTTATCATTATCCGTTTTAACTACTATAGAAAGTGAAATCAGAATTCTCAAATATTGGAGTGAGAGAGAGCTTAGTTTAATTGAGTTTCAACTCTCATTTTAAAGATAAGAAATCTGAGCTCCAGTGAGGCTACCAACCCACTTAGTAGAATTATTGGGAAAATAACTTAATCTTCCTGACATATATCTAGGAGCTTTCTGCCAGTCCAAGATAGGGCAAATAATGTGAAAGTAAATGAAAAGAGCTAGATATTGAAAAGAGAAGGACAGTTTAAAGTAATTAAGCAGTAAGTCTGAGAGATAAGGTTATTGGAAACTGGCATCATTTAACATGGATGAGGTGTTAATGTTAATAAAAGAGGTGTTTGTGATATACACAGTTCCTAAAGTCTTTTATGTTAATAAAAGAGGTGTTTGTGATATACACAGTTCCTAAAGTGTTTTCCTTAATCCTTTTTTCCTCAATGTTATTTCTTGTTTAAGGTTCTTTTCCAACCATTTGAGACCGTATTACTCCTGATTTTTATAATTATATTTTCTTGAGAATAAATCTACTTCCTCAGTGAGGTACAGATACACAAAACAAACTCTCAACACATGGTGTTTATTGGAATCAGTTGTGATACTTAAAAAAATGTTTTGAACCCACAGAAGACCTTCTAAGTCAGTATTTCTCAGGAGAGACACCAAAGATAAAGTACACTTCATGAAAGCTTCATGAAGGCAGAGACCACAACTGACTTGCTGTATCCAGCATGTAGAACTGGTCTGGCACAGACAATGAACTTCATAAATATTTAATGAATTAATGAATAGAAATTTGACAAACATTGATTGAACCTCTACTATATGTTATGCTTGTACTAAGCAAGTACTATGTGCTTACTAATATATCTCACTCTTATATATGTGCTTGGATTATATTAGTAAACAAAATAAACTAAGATTTCTGTCTTTATGAAGTTTACATTCTACTGAGGAAGACAATTAAAACTTAGCAACCAAGTGATCCTTTAACAACGTTACCGTATTACTCTTCAAGAAACTCTGCATTGTAAGTTTTTTGACTTTTAGTGTGAAGAAAATGGGGAATCATTGCAAAATTTTGAAAAGAATAATAGGATATGATTTAACATTTTTAAGAAACCACTCTAGTGACTCACTTAAGAGTGACAGCAGTGGATATGTTAAGAAGTGGTTGAATTCTGTAAATTCTAAACACAGAGCAAAAATGGTTTCCCTGTGTGTTAGATATGAAGTGAGGACTCCAAAGTGTCTTGGCCTTACCAACTGAAAGGGTGGAGTTGCCATCAGTTTAGATGGGGAAGGTGTTGTGGAGGGGGAGTGGGTGGAGTGTAGAAAAGGAAACAAAACCTTGCCAGTTTTAGACAGGTTGAATTTGAGGTACCGTTAAACATCCAAATAAAGATTTCAAGTTAGAAACTGGATACAAGAATATGGAATTTGGGAATCAGGTATGGACTGGAAAAATGAATTGGGGAATTATCTTGAGGGTTTAAGTAACGAGACTGGATGAAACCACCAATTGAGGAAGTGCAGAGAAACAAGAGAAGAGGATCAAGTCAAGGCGATGGAGAAGGAATGATCAGTGGTGATACAAAGTCACTGAAGCCAAATGAAGGAGTAACAAATCACTGAACTAGATTCTTCTATTTCTTGTTTTGCCACAAACTTCCTTTTGTCTGAGTAATTCTGAGTTTTGATTTACCTACATATAGGACTAGAGAGTTAAACAAAATAAAGGTAAACATCTTTGCCACCTACAAAATTCTACCAAGCTATTTCTTTAGTAGAAAGAATTCCTGGGTTCCAATCCCAACACCACTTACATACATGCTCTGCAATCTAGGGATAACTCTTAACTTTCTGACTCTCAGTTTCCTCATTTATAAAACAATGAGAGTATTATCTGGCATGTATGAAAAAAAATTATGCAACTTATGTGAAACTGCCTTGTATTATGTCTAGAATTTTGTAGACATTAATTCAACATATTTTTCATGTTTAAGCCTTCCCATTAGAATATGATTTTAATGATATGAAACTGAATTTTTGAATCAAAGAAAGAACTTGGAAGACCACCATATCCATCATTATGTTTACAGACTAGCCAAGGACAGTCTGTGCTAGAAAAGTCATTGGGAAAGTATAGGAAGTTCCTCCTTTCTTCTTGTCTCAGGCTCGACCTATTAATTTATAGAACAAACACTTATCTTTTCTTAAGGTCCTAAGTTTAACAAAGTGAGGGAGAAAGTGTCTTACTATAACTTTGTTTTATAAGGACACCATTGTCAATACGGCTGATATCATAAACTAATGTCAAATTACATTATGTAATATATTAAATGAACTGCAAAACTCACTCAGAGTTGAGCAAACTCAACAGATTATCTGTTCTGCTTTCAGCCCTGATTATAAAGTCTTGTACATTTGAGTTTTAGGAATAACTATTATTTTCTAAAAGTTCAAGAGGAAGTTACAACCAAAAAGTAAATCCATTCATGTTGTTCACAGTATCCATACTTAGTGATTTTAATTCACTAATTGGTTTACTGACTTTTTTCTTTTTCTTTTTTTTTGAGACAGAGTCTTGTTGTCATCCAGGTTGGAATGCACTGCCATGATCTCGGCTCACCACAACCTCCACCTCCTGGGTTTAAGCAATTCTCCTGCCTCAGCCTCCCAAGTACCTGGGATTACAGGTGTGTACCACCATGCCTGGCTAATTTTTGTATTTTTAAGCAGAGACTGGGTTTCACCATGTTGGTCAGGGTGGTCTTGAACCCCTGACCTAGTGATCTGCCCGCCTCAGCCTCCCATAGTGCTGGGATTACAGGTGTGAGCCACCGTGCCCGGCCTGACTTTTTTTCTTTTAGAAATAAAATAAAGCTGACTGGGTGTTGTGGCGTATGCCTGTAATCCCAGTACTTTAGGAATCCAATGCAGATGGATCACTTGAGGTCAGGAGTTTGAGACCAGCTTGGCCAACAAGGTGAAACCCTGCCTCTACTAAAAACACAAAAATTAGCTGGGCATAATAGTCTCAGCTACTCCAGGGGATGAGGCAGGAGAATCACTTAAACCCAGGAGGCAGAGGCTGCAGAAGGCCAAGACTGTGCCATTGCACTTCAGCCTGGGCAACAGAGCAAGACTCCATCTCAAAAAAAAAATAAATAATAAGAAGAAAAAGAAATAAAAGGCCAAATCAAATTTGTTTATACTAAGTTTAATCATAGAAATTACAAAGTTGACCTTTGAAAGACGGGAAAAATCTTACTGCTATTCTGCAATTATTGGCAGGAGAAAGGATCATTTAGTAATATTATCTTTTATGAATTGGGATAAAATTTACTAGGCTTACATGACTCAAAGGAATTTGCACACAGACAAGAAGCAATAATCTATTAACTTCTGGCCACAAGCATGTTGAGATAAATTTTAACAAATTATCTCTAAATTAGGTACAGTAAGTTCTAAAAATATCTTCCATCCCAGTAAAGAACTGATTTATCGAAAATGAACATATACATTAAACAAGTTTTCAATAGGCACAATAACTTTTCATACACTGGGCATGTAATAGATACGGTGCCGAGTTCCATACTATCTCATAAGACCTGAGCATCTTTAATCAGCCTGGATTCTATATGTAAAAAGAAAGCTATGAAATTAAAAATATTTATAAATATTGGTACTGCATCTGTGGGCTCTCTAATCTGTTCCCTTACCTATGCAGAAACAGTGGTAGATATAATGAATCTACATGATTGCAGAGGATTATGATCCACCCCATTCTCCCTCCTGCTGCTCCCACATAAGAAGCCAGTTTTGCAATTATTTGCTCATAGGACCATAAGAGCTGTCACAAAGGTATTAACAAGAATTTTAAATAACCACAGTCAAGTGTTTAAAACTGGCCCTGGGTTTTATGCAAAGAGTAAAACTGCTTTTGTGTTTTATGAAAATGATTTCTGAATACTTCTAAGTCTCTTTGACTATGGCCATAGCAAAACAGAAAATGACATTGTAATTTCCCCAAAAGCACTGACGATAATATCTTAGAAAAAGTATAGTGGTATATCTGCATATGTGTATGTTACTTAGGAAACAGAATGTGTGTAGAAAAGCGTTAACATAGCAGGCCTGAGCCTGCTACCCTTAGAAAGAAATGCTATAAGTTTGGCCCTTGGGAGGTGTCTGGCAACTTGAATAGTACCACTGCCTTATACCAATATGAAATTTTTCCTAACTGATTAAAGTGGCTCACTGTGCCTAGACTGTTGGTACAAACAATATAGTTTATTCTGAACATCTACTTTTGTTCTGGGAGCCTGGGATTTTGGCATGAGCAAGGCAGAGGGTGCATATGTGACCAGGCCCCAATAAAAATCTTAGGCATTGAGTATTTAATGAGTATCACTGGTAGATAAATTTTACACTTGTCACAGTTTGTTGCTGAAGGAATTATGTGCATCCCTTGTGACTGCCTTGGGAGAGGACTCTTGAAAGCTTGTGTCTGGCTTCTTCTGGACTTTGCCCTGACTGCCTTTTCCTTTCACTCACTTCACTTTCTACCCTTTTCTTGTAATAAATCTTAGCTTTGAGTAACACTGTATGCTGAATTTTGTTGAGTCCTACTACTGAATCACCAATCTTGAAAATGGTCTTGGGGACCTGTGGGACAGAAAGGAATAGCAGTTGGGTAATCAATTACCTGTCATGTGAATGTTGAATTTCCCTTCAGGAAATATTAACCAACCCTTTGATCATTCAGTATATACTTATGTTTATACTTCTGTATTTTGCATAATGTCTTCTTATACATTGTTACTGATTAACAGCGGAACAATATTTACATTAGATATGTTGAAGCTAAGAATTTTTTAAATTATATAAGTCAAAGACTCTAAAGTTATGGTTTCCATAGTAGCTATTACTTAAGTACCTTAATTGCAAGTATAATTTTTGACTTCAGTATAAACTTTCTATATTTCCATGGGTAATGCAGTCAGATAGAGGTGTTATGGAGACCATGACTGATTCTTGTCATAAAGTATATGACACTGAGGCATGAAATTTAAAGACTATATACAGAAACTCAGCATATGTATTGCTATGAAGAAGCATAGTTAATGCAGGAATCATAAATCTTTTCTGTCAACTATGCATTTGTAGACTCGAACCTTAACATTGCATGAATAATTTGACATTTAAATACCACCTCCTCTGTTTTTTAAAGGCAAATATATGTAGGAGAGAATCTAACAACTTGATTGATCATCTTTCTGTGCATTTAAAAATACCAGCTTGAGTTAAAATATTGTAATAGAGAAAGTATTTTACAATATAATATTCATATGTACTTTAGTGAATTTATCACTTAATAATAAATTTAACTTTAACTTTGATAAGCCATTGATACCTACAATCTTCATAACACGACTTCAGAATGTAGGATATAATCAGTTTAGGATGCTGTTGCATAAAATGATATGCCTTTAAAATAAACAAAAATAATTCTGAATGAAAAGCATATTCTTAAATGATATGTCATTAAAACCATTAAAATTTCAAATGCAAATATAAATAGAAGGATCCACAAATATAAGACCAAATTGGATTTTTAACTAATTGCACAATTTAAAAAATTTTAAAGACTAGTTGGTTTCCAATTTGACCTTTAGCTACTAACCAGAGACAATATTTTTGCAATGTGAACAGAAACATATTCTAGCTTGAATTTGAGTGTTGAAACAGATGACTTATTGGGAAACAGTACAATCCTTCACATAATACAGAGCTTACAGATCATTTAATGGCAATATTCCGCGTTCATGACTTCTACTTTAGATGAGTAACTGAAGAGATAGCAATAATTTTATATCCCATATGGGGAGAGATAATCTGGTACTTTTAGTTAAAAAACAAAAGTACACCAAATGTCTAAATAAATGAAGGGGAAAAACAGAATATTGTAGTATAATAAAGTTTTATGTTGCTATTCTTCTAAAGTGCCTAGGATTTAGACTGTTATGATTTTAGAATATATGCTGATTATCAGATACAAAATTTTAAAGTTTGATATAAAATGAATATATATTCATAAACAGCTGAATATAAATTTTAACCGATGAAGAATGATTGGCAAATTGGGGCCAATGCATAAAGATGAAGACACATTAATTTTAACTAAAGCAATTTTTGTTAATAAATGTAAATTTATTTATGACAATATCTGTTAGAAAATTGGATTTCTTTTATGAAGTTAAGTATATAAATAAAAGCAATATGGTAAGGATTCAGAACTTTATAATTACTGTTAATTAAATTATTTGAAACAATTATTATAATTTTTACATTCTTAGTTTTTGTATTGGTAAAATCTTCTTCTTCCATTTGTGATTTTAATGTATTTTGGTTCTCTCATCATCCTTCATATGACCTTCAGTCCTCTTGAGTGTCTACACTTCTCAAATTCTTCAAAAATAAATCACTACTTTGTCTGTTAATTTTTTGCAAAGTTTTGTTTTGTTCATATCAAAAGTTCTGCTGGGGGAAAACAATTACAAAAATAAGAAATCTGAAGCCAGAGATCTACAAATGTGACAAGAACAACAGTGATATTAATACTTGTTTAAGTAAGTACTGCATTCTGCTTTTCTGTATTGCCTTTATCAGTGCACAGTGTTCAACACCTAGCTTGGTTTATTTATCTGTAAGAGGTATTTATTTTTTACCTTTGACATAATTGGGGTAGTCAGTCTCCTAATTTGTGAATACTATACATAAAACTTTCTGCAGGCAATGTGGCAAAATACAAGGGGAAATCTTATGACCCAGTAGACTGCATATGTACGATAAGAAAGGGAATAATACTGTGTTGAAATATATATTCTAGGTGATTGGATAGACTAATTCTATTGGCAAGTGCCTTGTTCCTACAGCCCAGCTGTGCAGCATCCATGATTTAAATTTAAGTGTTGGCAAAAGAAATAAATTACTACATTATGGACATTCAGGGTACCTTGTGAATAGTTAACACTGGAAATTTTAAGTTGATAGATGCCAATGGTAAGCTTTCACACTAAATATAGAATTTGAATCTGGCTGAGACACAAAGAAATAGAGCCTTTCCCTCTATCTCCTTCTAGATTCTTCAGGTTGATTAGGTTTATCTCTGCCTAAGAAGGTCACAAAATACAAAACAAACAAATAAAAAATAAAACAAGCAAAAAATCTCAACTATATAACATCTCAGGGTAATGTGATATCAAGAATGATGCTCTATTTCCTGATCATATTCTAGATAGAACTATGTGGTGGTGGGGGGGCAGGGGGTGGAAGACAAAGTACCACATATAGAAATAGAAAGAAGGGAAAATAAGCAAAATATCCCTTCCCATATATTTTGTCATTAATGTATAGAAGGTCTCCTGGGAATGTTTAAAAGCCTATTCTTTCATTGCTGCATGGTAGGAGATTCAGGCTCATTTCTATTGAATCGACTATGGTCTTTTAAAAAAAAGATCTGAGGTCTGAGCTAAGGCAAGAGCAAATGATTGACCCTAAACAAAACACTCTTGAAAGCAAAATGAGAGAAGTGCAAAAGAAGGAAGATTTAGGAAGTAATTTACAAAATATAAAAAACTATAACTTAGTAAATCTACTCATGTTCAAGAAAAATTAATGTTATTTCCATGCTTGCTAAAAACCAATGACAATTATAATCACAGTCTACATGAACAATTCTGTTAAAATCAATTCTATAAATTTCCATCTTAAAAAGGCTTATTCATTTTATATTTACTTTTACTTCCAATTTCGTAGTATTAGACATAATTAAAACTAGAAGTCTCTCCTGAAAATGCAAGGGCATATAAAACAGCTCCTAAAACTTGTCTCCATGAAGACAGACACCTGAAATAATAAAGTATTTTTTATTTATTTGAAGGAATATTGAGAATTATGGCCATCATCCTGTTCTATGTGATAAAAATACTAAATATAGACATTGCTTTACCGTTTTCCTGATTTCTCAATAAAACTGCCCTTTTTTTTCTTAAGAGACTTAAATGAGTCAATTCTTATGCTAGTAAAAGCAGTAACTATAGATTTTTCTTTATTTTTCCCAATGTAGATTCTGTTTTGATGTAGATTTCTATATTTTTCCCAATGTAGATTCCCAACTATAGATTTTTCTATATTTTCTCAATAATATTCTGATGACACAATATGGTTTCAATCCATGAAGCTTAAAATTCATGTACAGTAACAACGAATAGGAGAATAATAATAAAAAATATTACTTACCTTTCCAGAAACAATCTTTTCATAAATCTGAATTGGTTGGTCTGCAAAGAATGGGGGATAGCCAGCTGCCATTTCATAGATTAGCACTCCCAATGCCCACCAATCCACTGCCTTATTGTAGCCCTGGGATAAACCAACACCAATGTCAATTGTTACTTAAGTTACTCAGAAAAGAATGAAGTCAAAGGTAATTTCAAAATGCTCTGGATGCATATAAAAAATTTTTAAAGCAGCTGCTGAGCAGCTATTCAGGATAGAATTTAAAAATGAACCAAATGTATCAGGTCAGATTTAAATTAAACAAAAGAGAGAATTTCCAGATACTGAAATTGAATATTAGGAAAGATTATTAAATCTTCTTCCTAAATGATTAAGAATATTACAGACAATGAAATTTTCTTTATTTCACTAGGATAATTTAGTTCTTGCTCAATAACAGGAAGGCAATTAGACCACATTACTTCTTAAGGCCTGTTCTACGTCCATAATCTTACTAATTAGATTTTCCACAGCATGCCTTAAAAGATCAAACGTTTTCAAAGAAAATAATAGAAACTGAACTACATAGTAAATAGTGAAGTTGACTTCAAAATACCCTATATTTTTGGAGTTAGGAGGGTGAATCTGCTAGGGAAATCCCATCTGTTTCACAGGATTTTGTGAAAGCAAAAAGTTTAATGTAGAATCCAATTAATGTAAATAATTGTAAATAAATGTAAAGTATACTTTACTTCTGCTATCTACTGTTTTGCTTCGTATCTCTAAAAGGTATGCAGAAAAAAAATGAATTCATAGGGTTTTGTGAGGACTATATCATATGAAAGGGAGTAATGTGTATAAAAAGTGCTTTGCAAACCAAATGTAAAAATTAAAGGTTATGTTTAATTGTTCTTTTTCATATTAACCTTACTAAAATTAAGATCTAGAACTATTTACAAAAAAACAAATTAAGAATAACATGTTTATATTAACATGTTAATATAGTTTATCAACTATGATCATTATCAACTGGCCCAAGAGATTTTTTAAAAACCCTGACAACCTGGTCATGAAGAGAAATAAACTGAATTCTACCCAGATCTATTGTTCTGCCCTCAGAAGTACCCTCTAAAATCACAACTCCCCACATTCTACCTTTTTGTCAAAACTTAAGCTTTACAAACTATTTCGTTTTCAATATTCTAGCAAAAACATAATTCTACAATACTATAGAGATATTCTTTTTCTCTTTTTTTCCCTGATTCTGTATATATCTTTCTAAGGGAAGGAGTGGTATAATAGGAATATCACTTTGTTTTCTAACAGAAACAGGTATTAGCTCTCTCTAACTTATTGATTTATATGTTTAAATTGTGTGCTAATGTTTATAGTAAATATGCCAGACACAAGTTAATGCCCATGGTAAAGAAATCAGAACACGTCAATAAGAGATATGTTAAATTACAATAGATAAATGGGCAAAGGAGATGAACTACTAATTTACAGACACACAAAGAAATACCAAATGGCTATTCAGCATTTTAAAAATTAATCAGCCAGGCATAGTGGCTCACACCTGTAATTCCAGCACTTTGGGAGGCCAAGGTGGGCAGATTGTGAGGTCAAGAGATGGAGACCATCCTGGCCAACATGGTGAAACCCTGTCTCTACTAAAAATACAAAAATTAGCTAGGTATGGTGGCACGTGCTTGTAGACCTAGCTACTCAGGAGGCTGAGGCAGGAGAATCGCTTGAACCCGGGAGGCAGCGGTTGCAGTGAGCTGAGATTGCACCACTGCACTCCAGCCTGGTAACAGAGCAAGACTCCATCTCAAAAACAAAAAAGCAAACAAACAAACAAAAAAAACCAAAGAAATAAAAAACTTGAGAGTTAAAACAATAAGATACAATTTATTGCCCATTAAATCAGTAAATATTTTAAAAATGAGTATACCCAGCAGTGATGGTATTATGAAATAGGCACTCTAATACACTAATGGTAGAAGTATAAAATGGCATAATAATTTTGGAAAGCAATTTGGCAATATGTATAAAAGCCTTAAAAATGTTCCTACTCCTTGACCCAGTAATTCTACTTCTGGGAATATATGCTAAGGAAATAATGTAAAATACAGAAAAATCTTTATGCATAAAGATGTTTATCATAGTTATTTATAATAATAAAAAACAAAACACAAAAATAAAACCTGAATACTCAACAATAGAAGAGTGACTAAATACTGTATGGTACATTTGTAAACAAGCCATTAGAATGATGTTTGCATGCTTGTTATTATGAAAGTGAAAAAAGTCAGAGATCAGACTATATACATTTACTATGATTTCAACTATGACAACCCAGAAATAAGGCCACACACCTATGACCACCTGATCTTTAAGGCTGACAAAAACAAGCAATGGGAAAAAGATTCCCTACTCAATAAATAGTTCTGGGATAACTGGCTAGCCATATGCAGAAGACTGAAGCTGGAACCCTTCCTTATACAATTTACAAAATCAACTCAACATGGATTAAAGACTTAAATGCAAAACCCCAAAGTATAAAAACCTTTGAAGGCAACCTAGGCAATGCCATCCTGAACACAGGAATATATAAAGATTTCATGACAAAGGCACCAAAAGCAATTACAACAAAAGCAAACACTGTCAAGTGGGATCTAATTAAACTGGAGAGCTAATGCACAGCAAAAAAAAAACTATCAACAGTAAACAGACAACCTACAGAATGGGAGAAAATATTTGCTAACTATGCATCTGCCAAAGGTCTAATATCCAGCATCCATAAGGAACCTAAACAAATTTTACAAAAAACAAACAACCCCATGAAAAGGTGGGCAAAGGACATTAACTGATACTTTCTGAAAGAAGACATACATGTGGCCAACAAGGATATGAAGAAATGCTCAATATCACTGATTATTAGAGAAATGCAAGTAAAAACCACAGTAATATCATTCCACACCAGTCAGAATTGCTATTATTAAAAAGTCAAAAAATAACAAATGCTGGCAAAGCTGCAGAGAAAAGTGAACAATTATACACTGTTGGTAGAAGTGTAAATTAGTTCAACCATTGTGGAAAGCAGTATGGAGATTCCTCAATGAGCTAAAAGCAGAACTACCATTTGACTCAGCAATCTCACTACTGCGCATATACCCAGAGGATTATAAATCATTCCATTATAAAGACAAATGTACTTGTTTATTCATTGTGGCACTACTCATAATAGCAAAGACATGGAATCAACCTACATGTTCACCAATTGTAGACTAGATCAAGAAAATACAGTACATATATGCTATGGAATACTATGCAGCTATAAAAAGGAGTAAGATCATGTCTTTTGCATGAATATGGATGGAGCTGGAGGCTATCATCCACAGCAAACTAAAGCAGGAACAGAAAACCAAATACCACATGTTTTCACTTATAAGTGGGAGCTAAATAGAGAATTTATGAACACAAAGAAGGCAATAACAGACACTGGGTTCTACTTGAGGGTGGAGGTAGGGAGGAGGAAGAGGATAAGAAAAGATAACTACGGTGCTGGGCTTAATTCCTGAGTGATGAAATAACCTGTACAACAAACCTCCATGCCATGAGTTTACCTATGTAACAAACCTTCACATGTATCCCTGAACCTAAAATATAAACTAATATATATATATAGTCATATATATTATCATATATATGTGTGTGGATGTGTGTGTGTATATATGTGTGTGTGTGTGTGTGTGTGTGTGTATACACATATAAATAAATATTTTTAAAAAGGCTGCCTCTAGGTTGGTGGGATTACATATAGCTTTTTTTGGTTGTTTGTGTTTTTCTGTATTTTCTAAATTTGTAAAATGAGCATTATTTTTACAATATATACACATTTATAAAAGTTTTAGAGCTCATTTTAAAGTCACATTATTTGTTAACTGTATTTAAAGAAGAAATGTGTTAACTGCAATGACGTTTGGACTATAAAAGATCAAGAAGTTATACATTATTTGAATCATAAAAGATGATGAGAGAAAAGTTGAAAGAAATATTTTGTTTTAACACGTCTATAGATTAGCCATATTTCACTGATTCCATTTGGGAACCACTGAAGCATGTGTCTTATCCCTTTCCTTTTCCTCTCTCCTATTTGTGCTGGTTTTTGTTAGGTTCTCCTTTCTAGATTTCTCCACCAAGAGATGGGAGAGGAAAAGTTAAACCATTCTTTTAGATATAGGTACAGTTTCTATCACCATATTTCACTATTTAGAAAAGTAGAGCTGCCTTCAATAAGACTAAAACTATTAAATGGCTTTTAATAGTACTATTTAACCAAGATTTAAAAACACTTCTCATGCATTTCTTTTATTCAAATGGTAAATTTGAAACAAATAAAGAATGGACAGCTAGTACATATCATCTCTAGATTTACCTCTTGGTGTAATCCAGAGCAAGTCTTCTCTACCCTCCCGTTACTAGGAATAATTAAGAAAAGACGAGAGAGAGATCCAAGATGGCCGATTAGCAACAGCTCAGGAATGTAGCTCCCAGTGAAAGCGCAGAGAATGAGTGGACGCCGCACTTTCCGACGAATTTTTGTTGCCCACAGACCGGGAGACTCCCGGCAGAGGAGCCACACGGGTCGCCAGCGCGACTCGTTTGGCCGGCGCGGCTGTTTTGCCGGCGCCCCAGCGCGGCGCTTCCCGGT
>CAUYQU010095765.1:0-34836 GCA_963574635.1 Cheracebus regulus
AATTACTGGCCTGCAAAGAAGCAAGAAAATACTACCCATAACCTGTAGAAAACTATGTCACTAGAACTGACCCAGATATAAGAGAAATGATGGTGCAATGTACCCATCTGACAAAGGGCTAATATTCAGAATCTACAAAGAGTTAAAACAGATTTATAAGAAACAAGCAAACCCATTCAAAACTGGGCAAAGGATATGAACAGACACTTTACAAAAGAAGACATCTATGAGGCCAACAAACATATATATAATTTTTTTAACTAAGGCTGGTAAGAACAGTAATCTTGGTTAGGCTTGTAGGAGCTATATTCTGTTCTTTTCAAGTGATCCTTCCCACAGTCTCAATTTCCATACATAAATGCACTGATGAGTATTCAAGAGAATATTGACAGGGATCCTCTTTAGATCTATGATGTTCTCTCTGTGTGCAGTTCTCTCTTCTCCAGTATTCTGTTTTATAAAATTGCTGTTCGAAGCTGTCTTGGCTTTCTCAAATTCCAGCTCCATCTCTTCAACCCAGAGAGACCACTGTACTTCACCTAGTTTTCTCCTCCCTATACGACTCTTCAGAAAGCTTCTCCAGGATGTGACCTGCGACAATTGTCAGGCTAACTTCATTTCATTCCAGTCCCTCAGGGACCACTGTCCTTTATTGTCTGAAGCTCAATATCTTGAATGCTGTTGTGTCATGCATTTTGTCACAATCGTTCAGATAAATCTTGTCTATCTTATGCCATTTTGACTAGAAGCTGGAGTCCCTATGTTTTTTATTTTTATGTATCATAGAATTTTATGTTTTGTCTGTGATATATTTTACAATCATTTTCTCCCAATTTTTATTTACATTTGACTTTGCTTGAGGTGTTGTATCCATGTAAAAATATGTTCTTTTTAATTTATGTGTAGTGAAATTTATCAATTTACTCATTTTGTATTCTATATTTTGCTTTACATTATCTATTTATAATTTGTATTCTGTATTTGCTTTATATTATTATATTATTGCATTACCTATACATTCACGTAATAGAGGACTTCTTCATGTTTTCTCTTAGAACTTGGGTCTGTGCAACTTTATAGAATCTGATTTCATGCCTTTCCAAATGGCTATCCAGTTGTTCCAAAGTCATTTATAAAAATATGTTTGTCCTTATTATTTGAGATAATTATACTATCTTCCCCTTCATCCAGTGTTTTAAAATTATACTAATTTTAATAGTAATTCAAGCATAATGATCTGAAGATAAATTTTTTCTAAACGGTCAAGTAGAATCACGGAAGGTAGTTATTTTGGTCAAGAGTCCAGAGCCATTGGGTTTCTTAGAATTTTGGTGTTTATTATGCATTCAGCATTTACACATTGATTAATTAGATAGGAGGCAAATTCTGCCAGTGCATGACTAATTTATTTCCTTTATCTCAGAATATGTAAATAATTCCACATATTACAAAATAGAATGCTTTTCCATTAGTAGAGCACAGACTCAAATATTAACTTTAAAAATATCTTCTATGTATTTTTTTTGCAGCATTTTATTTGACTATTGTATCATCTGTAGAAATCTATGAAAAAAAAATGGATTTGTCTATGTTATAGTACTCCCAGTTCCCAGGTAATTCATACTTCTCCAAGAAGTTCTTTACACTTTTGAACAGTTAACTTCAGATAGTCATTTTAATATTTTATATTTAACTGCAATCTATGTCATCTTATTAATTCATTTAAAAATATTGAATCATTTTTCATAAAATAACCTTTCTAAAGTTGAATGTTAATTGTTGTGCGTCTCTTGAGCTTTCTTTTTTTCTAGGATACTAAACCTGGAGAAAATGTCCTAACCCTGCTATGTATCACATTCAAGCGTATTTAACTATCTTAACTCCTCTGTTCTATCAGGTAACACTTTGTCTCTTAAATTGTTGCTCAGAATTGTACACAGTCATCTAGGAGTTATCTAAATTCTAAGAGTAGAACCAAATACCTTCAGACCTAACAAATCTATTGGGTTCTAACTTATTTCCACCACAATGTGTTTTCTAAATAGTGCCAAATAAATTATAGCCTGATGGGTCCTTTATATCTTAAATGTTATAATTTTATTTCTGAATCCAATTTTATATACTTTTAAAAAATGCTATATTTTTAATTTTAATGGGCATGTACTCATATAAGTATGTATTAAGATGAGCAGACTTTTAAAAATGTTCATATCATTTTTTTCTTGCACAATACTCTGGTCACCTCCTTCCCAAAAAATGAAATTCTACTCAACAATATCTTGAAAGATTCTACATAACAAAGGTTCCATGATAAAAAATTAGAAAATGCTGGGACAACTTTCCCTTAAGGTGTCATATGGCCAGGCACGGTAGCTCACTCCTGTAATCCCAGCACTTGGGAAGGCCCAGGCAGGTGAATTGCTTGAGCCCAGGAGTTCAAGACCAGCCTGGACAACTTGGTGAAACCATGTCTCTGCAAAAAATATTTAAAAATTAGCCAGATGTGGTGGCACGCGTCTTTGGTCCCAGCTACCCAGGAGGCTGAAGTGGGAGGATCACCTAAGCTCAGCAAGTCAAGGTTGCATTGAGCCATGTTCTCACAACTGCACTTAGGTTGGGAAACAGAGTAAGACCGTGACTCAAAAGAAAAAAAAAACGTGATAACCTATATTAATACATTACAGACTCTGAAAGCTCCAGAAGTAAAATAACTACTAAATTTTACTTGGCCAAGCATTTTAGACTAGGAACTACTCATTAAGTTGGGGAAAAAAAAGTATTAGTATTATATAGCTTATTTGATGCTCACAATGTATAATGCGATGTGCCATGAATACTGGAGGTGAAATGAATATGGAATTTAGTAACAGCCCAATATTAGAATACCCTAAAATAACTATATGCAAATGGTAATTATTCATATGCACCAAGACCGAAAGTTCATTCCACTATTTGTTGATAAATTGAGTTCAGAAGTAAAGGTGAATTTTATTTACTGATTAAACGTATAGAGATTCAGAGACCTCAGAAATTAGAAAATTATTTTCAAAAAGAGAGTTTGTGAAAATACTATTCTTGAGGGATAAAAGTGATTTGTATATATTTACCAAAAAGTAATTTTGTTGATGCAATAATTATGTAAATGCATCCAGCCTGTATATGTGATCCCGTAAACTATGCAATCGGAAGAGCACACTGATGAAATAATAACTATACTGCATTCAGCGGAATTCAAATAAACATCTCCAGTGTTGGCACATGTTTAGCATGAATCAAAAGAAAAAAAAATGTGGCACTTCTCACTTATCCAATTTTGTGTGTGTAGTTTTATGATCTTTATAATATATTTATAAATTATCTGCTCCTTGAATTGACTCCTATCACAGTGTTGTTATATTTTAGTGTCATAAATTAGATATAAAAATTGAGTAAGACTGAATTGAATATTTAATTACATGGTATTAATAGTTAGATAATACATTTCAACGTTTTTCTTATCTATATTTTATGTTTTAGCTTTAATATATAAGCAATTAAATAATTTAACAGATGACTAACAGAGAATGCATTTAAATATCTTGCTTAAATATTAAAGACTAAATTAAAGCCTCAACATGACAATATTGTTAAATAACCTAAGATGAAAGGTAGATTACTTTTAAGATATACCTTCATAAAATACACACACATGTTCACTAGCCCTACTTATACAAAGTGTTTATGACATTAATAAGCAAAGACCTTGACAAAAAAAACCTGTGAAATGATTAGAACTTATTCAGACTTTGATATTTTTTATCTTTTTAAAATATGCACCTAGTTATTCAAATTAATTTTATTTAAAAATATTCCATATTCGATTCTGTATATCTACAAATATGTATATTTTATATATTTATATATTTTTAAAACTACTATATATATAAGAACCTACTTTATACATATATATACTACTTTATATATACTATGTATATATATGTATGTGTATATACTGTGTGTAGGTGTATATACACACAGTATATGTGTAATATGTATAAAGTAGATATACATATTACACACACACACACACACACACACACAGACACGCACACAGAATCAGTCTTCAGTATCCACGGGGCATTGGTTTCAGGACCTCTGGTGGGTACCAAAATCCACAGAGGCTCAAATCCGTTATATAAAATGTAGTATTTGCTTATAACCTGTGCACATTCTTCTGTGTAGTTTAAATCATTCCTTAATACAATGTAATGCTGTGTAAATTGTTGTTATACTGTATTGTTTAGGGAATGACCATAAAAGTCTTACATACTCAATTCAGATGCAATTTTTTTCAAACGTTTTGATACACAATTCGTTGAATTCATTGGTGTGGAACCTGTGGATATGGAGGACTGACTATATGAAAATGAAAGTAAAATTAAATTATAAAGTGCTGAGAAAAATCATTTAAAAATATATGATATAAATAGTTTAACGATGTAAAAGGTTTAGAAAAAAGTAGAAAACATCCATTTAAAGTAAAAAACAAAATTCTACCACAGCAATAGCATAGAAAATGACAGGGTATCATTGTGATCAGAGGAAAGAATTCACATAGACTAGGCAATTGTTTTGTTTTCCTTTCATTGCCTGAATGAGCATTATGCTAAAGAAATGGCATTTGTAATCTCAGTTTAGATAGGTTTCTATTTTATATTCTAAAGTACAAAGAATATAAAATAAAATCAATGAATAAATTATCCCTGAAAAACAGCTTTCTCAATTCAGAGGTGGCCATAAATTGAGGAAAGAACCATTTATAATACCTCATTGAACTAAAATTTAATACATTTTTGTCAAATAGATAGCAGTCTTTAAAATATTATGTGTTCCTTGCTGAGGTAAAATGATGAGAAGTTTGATAACATGATCTTCCAATTTAATATTGTTTCTAAATAAATTTTCAAATATATAACTTACTTGAAAATCAGTAGAGGTTTTCTTATATATGATGTTTATTTTCCCAGTTTTTGAGAAATTTTGCTAAAACTTATTCTTAGTACATGCTAAAGTAAATTTTCTAGGCTAGATTTAAGGATTGTTTTTACAGTGATGATACGAAGTGAGATAACATTCAGATGTATGTTTTAAGCTATCAATATTTCTTACATTTATCACAGCTTGTTTTTGCCCTTAGACTTACTGTAGCAGTTTCTTTGGTGAACTCTGGGCATATTTTTATATAAGGTTATGTAAGTATGAGGTTATTCTGAGATTTACCCACTGTTGTGAAGCATTCTATATTCTAGGTTTTTGCAGTTCCTAATACAGCCCACAGACTAGGGGTCTCAGCATCATCTTGAGACTTGTTGGAAATGGCAAATATTAGGTCCCATCTCAGAATACTGCAACAGAATCTCTAATAGTAACAAGATCCCAAATGATTTACACTTACACACACATACAGTTTACCAAGCACCTAGGACCAACCCCCATTAAACATTACTTTGTAGGACTTCTAGAACCATTTACTAAAAACAGTGGCTTGATTTTTCGTGATAATGAACTTTAAGGTTAATTCAAATCTAGATGCCATTACTTCCCTGTTTCTCTTCCTTGGTAGGAATGATTACAGAATGTTTTTCTTCTTCTTTTCTTTTCTTTTCTTTTTTTGAGATTGTCTGGCTCTGTCGCCCAGGTGGAGTGCAGTGGCACGATCTCGGCTCACTGCAACCTCCGCCTCCTGGGTTCAGGTGATTCTCCTGCCTCAGCTTCCTGAGTAGCAGGGATTACAGATTCAGGGCCACCATACCCAGCTACTTTTTGTATTTTTAGTACAAACGGGGTTTCACCATGTTGGTCAGGCTGATATTGAACTCCTGACCTTGTGATCACCCACCTCGGCATCCCAAAGTACTAGGATTACAAGCATGAGCCACTATGCTTGGCCATAGAACGTTTTTCTAAGAATGTCCTAGACACAAAATTTCTGTTGTCAAATGAATGGAAATGCTTTGTTGAGACTACTGGTATATAGGTACCAGTATGTTTTGTGATAGGCATCAATAAGGAAAGACACAAAACAATTTCACAATAAAGTGTTTAGACCCAGCTGCATTTCTGATAGTCATTTCATTGCAGGTGGCTTCTGAATCATTTGATATTGGAATGGTAGTAAATCTCTTGGTTTCTGGCCAACGTCATTACCCAGGGCTATTTTGCCAGAAGAGACAATGCTAAACAATCTGCCTCTCTGTTCCTTGCTGTCCTCTCGGAATCTCATCAGCTGTTGCTGTTTGAGGACTTCATGGCTGTGTATTTCAGAAACTTCTGTCAGCTGTTTTATTATCATACAGATCTTCAGCGTGATTATCAATGGACCTTGCATATTTGCCATCATCCTAAGATTTACTAGCTTCCATTTATCAATCCAATGAGACCGCTAATAATCCTGATACTCTGAGTTTTTCCACATCACTTTGCCTTCTCGTGATTGAACTGTCTGTAGATACTTCCACCTCAAGAACTCAAAATATTTCCAGAGTAACAAAGTTTTATTTCTCTAGGTCAATAAAGGCTTTTGAGAAAAGATTTTTCAACTAATCTTACATGAAATATGAAAAAGAGTTTCTCAGCTCTGATACTGTAGTTTTATTTTACCCAAGATGAAAGCCAGTTGTTTTTTAAGGAGCAAAATTTGATACGCATTTAATCTTTCTGTGATCCTAACATAGTGATGGCTGATCACAGCCCATCCATGCAGAAAAGAGATTTATAGGCTCTGGGGACAGCCCTTTGGTGCTCAGCGTATCACTTTGGCTGTTACCTGTTCTCTTTTTAGACTAGAGTTAAGCTCACCTCAAACCTATGTCATTCTCCATTTCACCAACACACTCATGAGTTGAAATATAATTAAATGGAATGTCTTCTCCTTTGAGTGACAAAATTATGTCCTATCCTGCACTGCTATATTCTTGCTTAATTTATTCCAAGTAAAATAACTTGTGAACTAACAAATTGCCTGACTAAAGAAATAAATATCAAAAACCCACAAAAACAAAAATCATCAGTTAAAACCTCCAAACCAAAACAAAGTGAAGTAACTTAGAAGATAGCAACATTTATTATAAAATTATAATAATTTAGATAGGTGTTCTTTGACTCAAGAATTGACAAACCGAGGAAAAACTATAGGCCCTAAAGGAAAAGTAATAGGTGATCAGATATTCACTTATGAGAGAGGGGACACTAAATAAGTAGTAGGAGAGACCACCCTTTTTGTGTAATGATGCTGAAACAATTGGCAATCTATGCATGGAGAAAAATGTAATTGGACTTCAACATGACACCATACAAAAGGCAGATTATTAGATGTGAAAAGCAAAAGTCTAAAATTTAAGATAATATAGAAGAATTTTTACTACATTTTGGCAGGGAAGAAGTTTTTTTTAAAGTAAAAAGCACTGACAGGAAAGATGGATAAATATAATTATAAAAACTTAAAAGCTTTTTATCAAGAGGTTATGTACTATTGTGAAAGTGATACAGCAAGTCATAAAATCAGAAAAGGTATTTGCAAAATGTGTTTGAAAAATACTTTGTATCCAAAACTCTAAAAAAAAAAAATGCTCCTACAAATAATTAAGAAAATAAAAGGAAATCCTAGCTAACAGGAGAATGAACAAAGGGGAAAAATTCAAATGACAAGTTAATGTATTTGGAATGGTATTTTGCTTTATTAGCAATTATTATGTGCAAACAAAAAATATTACATATAGCAATATGCCCATGATATTGGAAAAATTAACTAGTTTGACAATAGCTTGCTTTTCTGAGCATAGGAAATAATGGAAATTCCATGTCCTTGAGGAATTGGCAGAACCACTTAATAAACAGTTTGGTATCATCTGACGCAATTGAAGATACATGTATTCATGGATCCACTAACTCTGTTTCTTATTTAATCTTCTCAAGATATGTATGTACATAAAATAACATTTTTTGTAAAAGTTCAAACTGGAAATCATCTATACCTTTATCATTCCTTAAATAGATAAGTAAATTATTATATAGTGTCTTGAAAGTCTTTCTAGACTTAACAATTAAATTATTATATTGTGACATGGAAGAGTACACAGCAATGATTTTTATTGCTATTTTTTATTGCTGACTAGTATTACATTGTGTAGATACATCAGTTTCTTCTTTCATTTGCTGATCAAAAGATACCTGGTTTCCAATTCTTGGAGTCTACAAAGTGGCTATGAACTTTGCCATATAGGTTTTTTTGTCTGAATATAAGTTTTATTTTCTCTTGGGTAAATGCCTAGGAGTGTTTCATCATATAATAAGTGTTTGATTAATTGCATAAGGAACGACCAAACCATTTTTGAAAGTGGCTGTTCCACTTTAAGAATATATAAATGTTTCAGTTGGTGTTTTCTTTTTTTAAAAAAATTAATTTTTCTTTTATCAGTTGGTGTTTTCAGCATCTGATACTCTCAGATTATTTTAATTTTTTTTTAGCCATTCAATAGAGTGTATAGTGCTATCTCATATTTTTGAACTGCATTTTTCTAACAACCAATGAAATTGAGCACTCTTTTCAAATGTTCATTTGCCATCATCTGTCTTCTTTGGTGTTTTCTGTTTAGACATTTTCCATTTTTAAATTAATTTCCAGTTGCTGATTTTTGAAACTTTCTTATAGTTTCTGGATACAAGACATGCGCAAAAATATATGCATTTAAGAGGTATTTTGTTCAGCTGTGTTTATCTTTTCATTCTTTCAACAATATCTTTTCCAGACAGAAAGTACAATTTATATTTTCACTTATGAATCTTGCTCTCAGTCTCCTATCTAAAAACTCTTTGGGTCCAAATCCAGGATCACTAATAATTTCATTATAATTTTTTCTAGGTGTTTTATAACTTTGTGGTTTGCATTTAAAGGTTGTAAGACATTTTAAATTAATTTTTATATAAGATATAAGATTGAGTTAAACAGTTTTGTGTATGTATGTTCACATTTTCAAGCAGCATTTCTTGTAGAGTCCCATCCTTTATCTCTTTATTTCCCTTTGTACCTCAAAGAAAATCAGTTGACACTGGGGGTCTAGTCTGGGCTTTCTTTTTAACACATGTATTGTTGACCGATGTGTTCATCTTTTCACCAATATCACCCTACCTTGGTTTCTGCTTTTATCTTTATTACTGTTGATGGTTTTGCTTTATTTGAGTTTATTTTTTTAAAATTTCTTATTGTAGAGGCATAGATTACTGATTTGAGATTTTTCTTCTTTTCTAAAATAAACACTTAGTGCTGTATATTTTTCTCTAGGCATTCCTCTAGTGGCATTCCAAAACATTTTGATATGTTATATTTTCATTTACACTCGGTTAAACATAGAGTTGGATTTATTTTAGTATTTCTTCTTTCATGCATGGGTTATTCAGAAGTATGATGTTTAACTTAAGTCTTTCAGGGAATTTTTCAAATAGCTTTTCTTTTGTAATTGACATCAAATTTAAGTATGTTATTGGAAATACACTTTGTTGTATTTCTTTTCTTGTACATTTGCTAAGAATTTTTTTATGACCCAGAATAGAATATATCTTGGTGATTGCTTCACCTGCATTTGAAAAAAAAATGTATATCCACAATTTTTGGGTATTCTTTAAGTGTCAATTAGATCAACTTAGTAGTTAAAAATTTTAAAAAATCATAATGCTTGCCCTATGTTATACAATGTACACCCTTAATTATTGTATCTTCAAATAATATGATAGTTTACATATAGTATAAGTGCTTTACAACAGTATATTCCTAATTCCCCTCTTCCATCTTTCTATTGTGGTTGGCATACATTTTACTTTTACATATGCTATAAATGTACAATTATTTTATACTATTTTTACTTTACATATCAGTTATCTTCTAAAGCAGTGAAAAACAAGAAGAATTTTAGACTATTATTTATTCTAGTATTCTTTTTACTGTGCACATCTGTATTGCTGTCTATATTGTTGTCTTTCATCCAAAGAGCATCACTTAATATTTCTTATAGTACAGGCTGGAAATGAATTCTTTCCATTTTTGTTTGAGAAAGTCTTCTTTTTTTTGGAAAGACATTTTATTTTCACTAGATAGAGTTAAATAGATATATGTTTTCTTTTCCTAGGCCTTCATATAGGTGTTTGAATTACTATATTCAGAGGTTAGACAGGGCTTGAAATATGTTGTTGTTATAGTTACCTACAGTGCATCACAGGATTCGAATTCTTCTGGCAAAATTTTTGGTTTAGGATGGGGTCATGTGGGTTTGTTGGCTTGAGGATTGTTTAGAATGGGAACCAATTTACCATTTCTCAGTGCCAGCTCCGCCTTCAACTTCCAGTCTTCCTTTTGTACTGTGCCTCCATGAGATCTGCTTCTGTATTTATTATCCCAGTCATAAACAGCATGGTGGAGGTGTTTCCTGATAATGTATTATTATACCTTAATCTTAGGCAGTTTCTGTGTTTCTGAGTATTAAGATTGTGGCCTTCACAATTGCTCCTGCCATGCTTCAGCTGTAACTTTCCACTCAAGATATTTTCCTCCTTTTCCTCAGGTATTAGTATTTTCTGGTTCTTTCTTCTTATTGCAGCTGTTTTTTCCTAGTGCCCTAAACTTGACAGTTTTTGTTGCCGTCTTCCTATGAATTAAAAATGTGTTCCAAAAGAAAATAAAATCTTTAAAAAAAAAATTCTACAGCAAATTATGTCCCGTCTTGTCTTTCCTAACTGAAGCCTCAGAAAACGAAAGCCTGCATCATACTTTCCCCCATCTCCAAGAATTAACTGCCACCAGAATCTGTTGCTTCTGTTCATTCTTTATTGACTTCTAATTTGTATGTTATGCTGAGGTTTTACAGCTGTTTTCTGCAGGGGGATACTCCCATTATAGTCCTCTCCCTTCATTGCCCTCTTGAATATGATTTTCTATGGGTTTCTGTTGCTTTTATCAATCTGACCTCATGGCTTTCAGGAGTTATTTAGTTTCTAGATTTATAATTTTACCTTTCTTGTTTTAAATGTGGAAATTATTTACCCTAAATATGAATATAAACACAAATACAAACATTTATATGTAATTATAAATACATATATTAAAACAAATTTAACTATAATATCACATTTAAATGTAAGTGAGTACTTTCTGTAAGAACTGAGGTATAATTTATTTGGTATATCATGACGAGTCTCTTTCAGTCCTTTTCCAAAACTATTTCCTCATTTAAAATGGAAAGTGACATTACATCTCACTTTGTAATCTAAGATGTTTACAATTTATTGCCCATTTCCCCAAAGCCTTTTAATTTCTCCAAACAGCTTTTAATTTCCAGGAAATATTGCTAGATGTAAAATGTGACTTTATGAATAATTTCTGCATTTCCCTTTTGGGCAAGTTGCTGCTTATCTGGCAGGCTTTAAAAGATATTTTCAAAAAAGACTTAAAAGGGAGCAGTAATTAGTTTTTTTAAACTTTGAAACATTCTGTTTGGATTTTGTTCCTCATCAAGAATATTTTATAAGGTATTTCAGAGGAAATTTATCTACCTCCATTTTAAAAATAATTTAATGCCATCTGTTACAATATCTATGAATGGTTTTAATTAAACCTTTTACATTCAGAGATTTTTATCTTGAAAACCTAAAGTAGCTATGACACATTAATAGCATAATAAGTATGCTATTAATGGCTATAAATTAATTTATCTAGGGTATTAATATTGAATGTACAATGTTAAAGGTTTGTTCAACAATCAGATATGTACTTTAAAAAAGATATTATATTCATATTGTCTTTAAAATATTTTTATTATTTTACATATCTTAAACATTTTGATAATTCACTTTATTAGTACTGTTAAAATTGTTGATATTAATCCTTATGACCTATTTAAAGTTACATCATCTTTGTATACTCTTTATATAACCGTGCTCTTGTTATAATCCCCCGTCTGTACCTAAAATAATGAATGATTAATCATTAGTATACACAGCAGAACATTGGAACATTGCATTAGCCCGATACTCAGAAAAAGACAATGCAGAAGAGAATCTTTCTGACTTATTTTATGGTAGAACAGATCATCTATTATATGTCTCCCTAAACACAAATGTTCCATCTAAATGGATGGGTATTTTGTAATCAATTCCAGTGATTTATTAAAAACATCTCTCCAGATGAATCAACGTGAGAAGTATTATAGATTATAATATATTTTAACATATTTAAACTTAATATTAGCTTGCATCTATTAGAGATAACATTTAAATAACAGACTTCTTACATAAATTTGCCACTAGTTTCTGAAACATTTGAAAAGAACGAATTGAATTTAAAGTTATTAGGTAATCTTGAATGCCTATTGAGACAGAAATTGAACTGGATTGCCAAACTAATAAAACCACTCATAAATTGTAATGACATATAAATGAAAAGAACCAAAGAATGGACTTATTTTTTCCTGGCATCCTCAGCACTGAATGAGAGTTCTTTTTGTGTCCATTGATTTTGTGATCTACCTGTTTTTAATTTAAAATAATAAATTTTAAAGAGTACTTTATTCTACTATATTTGATTAAAATTATGTTTAATTTTTTTAGAAAATAATAAAGGCAATTACACTGTGCTTTGAAACTCATACACAATGCAGCTTAAATTTTATTCACAGAAATTTCTGCCTTTAAAACTATTTATTTTATTGAAGAATGAGCACTATTAAATTAATCATTGAAATATTTTAAAAGAACCAAATCTTACAAAAATTTAAGGAAATGAGATGAAATAAATATAAAATTGCACATTGATTTAAAAAAGCAGAATTAATGACTGACTAATAACTGGTCTTCTGAAAGAAAAATTAGAAGAATAAAGCCAGCATATCTCTAGAAAATTTGGTCATAGAAAATAAAACATACCAAAAAAATGGGAATTTTATAATGCCAAAAGTTTTTAAAGAAAATTTAAAAGTAAAAAAAATAGGATATATATTTGTATATACAAATGTATTTAAATATTCAGGTACTCTCACTTCTAATAGGCTGACATGGCTTAGTGTTTGATATTTCATGGTTTATGAGCTGAAGATCTACCACTGAGGTTTGCATCTTGCTGATCTCTCTAGGTGTTTATTGAAAAACTCAATTTTCACAGTGCTCTCATGGCTTTGGAGGTGAGAGAGAATAACTGCATATGTCATCCCTTTTACTTTATTAGAGATGTTTAGGGCCATAAGGTGTTACAGAATTTATTAATAGCTAATTCTGCTTTCAAAATTTGTACATGCCTCTTTTCTTCCCACTGTATATCACACCAGAAAACAGTTACAGAGAGATGCTTTCCATACTGCCTCAACAGTATACCCCAAGCCACTCTGGCTCTGTTGTGGAGTCAAAGCTTTTATACCAAATTGCTTCCTCCTGATTTTTCTTAACCTACTCATTATCTCCTGTGATCCTTAATTTTCTGTTTCTACTTGACTATATCAGGGATGCCCAGATTGGCTAAACATGGTTTCTGGGTATGTGTGTGTGAGCAGGTTTCCACATGAGATTAGCATTTGATTGGGTGACTCAATGCAACTGATTGCCTTCACCTATGTGGATGAGCGTTACCAATCTATTGAGAGCTCGAACAGAACAAATGACAGAGGAAGGGAGAGTTTGTCCCCATTTCTGCCTGACTGTGTGAACTGGTTCATCCATCTTCTCTTGCCCTCAAAGCTCCTGGCACTAAGAACTTCAGACTGAATGAGATCTATACCATCAGCTCTCTAGCTCTCATGTCTTCAAACTATACCACCAGCTTTCTTGCTCTCCAGCTTACTGGTGGCAGATTGTGAGGCTTCTTAGCCTCCATGTTCACGTTAGCCAATTTCTTATAATCTCATATATGTATGTACATACAGGATTAATTTCCCATACATGTATCTCATATATACATGCATGTGTATATAGATTTGTTACATATATGTGTGTATATATATATGATATAGATATATAGGTATACAGATAGCAATTCTCTGGATTCTACTAATAATAGTAAAATAGATCATATAAGCCAGTATCAACTACAGGTCTTCAGATGATATCTTAGGTTATTTTAATTTAAAGAAATGTTAAGTAAACATATTTCTAAAGATAAAAGGAAAAGGCAGCATTTTAATCTAGTCATTCAACTAAAATGACATAATTGTACAAAGTATTGCAGCAAGAACCTGGACATTCTTTTTGTTTTTTGGTTTGGTTTGGTTTAGGATTTTTTTGCTTAAAGGATATGTGAAATCTTTTATAAATAAAAGATATCTTTTATTTATGTCTGTTCACCAAAATGTTCCTAATAAATGGTCAAATGTTGATAGCAGGTATTAAGAAAATACATTGGATAGAGTTTATTTTCTTGGAGAGTTCTGAGTTATATCCCTTATAAGAGAGTCCCTTACCCTTATGGCCATGTGGGAACACAGAGAAGACAGTCATCTATGAAGCAAGAGGTCAGCCTTTGTCAGACATTGAATCTGCTGGCATCTTGATCTTGGTCTTCTGAGCCTCTAGAACTAAAAAAAAAAAAAATTATCTTATTTTTAAATGACATTTTATGTTATTCTGTTATAGCAACCCAAATGGACTAAGACAATAACTTAGATATTCTAGTAAAAATGATGGGAATACTGTCAAATTATTAGTTGAAATAGGTTGATTTCTAGACAATATTTATCTTTAAATAATATATGTCAACAACCTATGTCAAGAGATAATAATAAATTTTTGTATTAACCTTTCTTTTTAAGAAGAAATTCTGGATATAGTAACTTTTGGCTGGTAATCATATACTGCTACTTTGGGTTATATCTTTCACAAAATGAAATCTAGATTTTAGTCTCTATTATAAAAATGTTTGTAGACAAAGTTAAAATAAACTTTATTAGACTCAGAAAACACTGACTCTGAGACAAACATAAATTTATTAATAAATGAGCTATTTAAACATATATAAATCATTTTTATCCACTGCTTGCAGGAATAATGAATACACAGGCACTTAAATTCATTCTTACGGTGGAAATAAAAATTTATTATATGAAATCAAATATTGGAGAATGTCAGAGGTGTGTGAACCAGAGAAACTCCATCTTAAACAGGAGCTGGGTAAAATGAGGCTGAAACCTACTGGGCTGCATTCCCAGACTGTTAAGGCATTCTAAGTCACAGGATGAGATAGGAGGTCCACACAAAATATAGGTTATAAAGACCTTGCTGATAAAACAGGTTGCAGTGAAGGAGCTGGCCAAAACCCACCAAAACCAAAATGGCAATGAGAGTAACCTCTAGTCGTCCTCACTGCTGCACTTCCACCAACATCATGGCAGTTTACAAATGTCATGGCAATGTCAGGAAGTTACCCTATATGGTCTAAAAATTGGAGGCATGAATAATCCACCCTTTGTTTAGCATATCATCCACAAATAACCATAAAAATGGTCAGCCAGCAGCCCTTGGTGCTGCTCTGTCTGTGGAGTAGCCGTTGTTTCATTCCTTTACTTTCTTGACAAACTTGCTTTCACTTTGCACTGCGGACTCACCCTGAGTTCTTTCTTGCGTGAGATCCAATAAGCCTCTCTTGGGGTCTCGATCAGGACCTTTTTCCTGTAACAAGAATATTTAAATAATGTTAGGAAAGCTCACCGTCATTAAATCAACTGCCACACTGGAAATGTTAATATTCTATAAGTGTTTCGTAAAGGCAAGATTATAAATAACCCTGCATGCAAATATCTCAGCTCAGAATACCATATTGAAATGACCACTCAGTTTGAAAGACTTTAAAAAATTATTGTAAAACTATTTAGCAGACTATGGCAATGGCCTGTGTTACTTATATGTACACAGTGGCAGTAGAAATAAGGATATGTGGATGGTTGAGAAATAAATTTTTGAGACAGAACCAAATAGGACTTGCTGCTGAATTTGGCATGAGAGTTTAGTGAAAGAGAGGAAATGATTACTCCTAGGATTCTGGTTGAGCATTTGGTGTCGATGGTGGTAAAATTTGCTGATAAGGAATATTGAGACAAAAGTAGATTTTCGTAGCATAGGATTGGTGAGAACATAAGACAATAAAGGGCATAATAAGTATGAAAGGCCTATTATATATTAAAGTGGAGATAAAAACAATAATGTGTGTGCTGGGGGGAGGATAAGGGAGAGATTTTGATATTTAGGGGAGAGATTAAGAAGCAGGGATAAATGTGAGGCATTTGACCAAGATGGCCTTAAAGTTTTCTATAGCTTGACTGATAAGCTGCTTCCTGACTCAGTCTCCTGATCTCCCTTTTCTTAGAGCATTAACTTTAGAAAACTTTTAAGATGTAAATAATTTTGAAAGTCTTGACAGTTTTATAACCTAAGAGTGACTTTCTTAAATGAAAGCCATTCCTTTGAAATGTAATCATTAAAGAAGATAATGCCCTGTCTTCCAGTCTCTGTGGGAGAGTAGGAATCTAATTTCAGTGGGCGCCAATTAGCAAACACAAAAGGCCTAAGAACAGAGAAATAGTTTTACACACTTAGGAATAAGTCATGCTTAACACCTCCTACTGATCAGCTTCCCCCATAACTTCTATTAAAATAATAGACCATAAAATCTAGTACTTTAATATTCTGATCCAAGGACCAGCAACACTGGCCTTCCTGGGAGACTGTTAGGAAAAAAAAAAAAAAATCAGATTTCCCTAAATCAGAAGCTTCATTTTGAACAAGATTTCCAAATGGGAATAAGTGGATAATGGAGGATGGAAAAGTGAGCTGGATGTGTAATTAAAGCTGATATATTACTAGAATGTGGGTTGTGGAATAAATTAAATGGAAGAATGGGATGGCTGGTCAAAGATAGCAATGTTAAATCTAAGCCAAAGACAAAGTGAATTAGTGGGATTATCAGTGATGGCATGGTCAAATTTACATCATGGGTGGAACTGGCTGACAGGAATCCAGGTCCTAGACTCATGGGTGAGGTGAGTAAAGAAGAATGAATGGGAAGGAGGTCTTTAAGGGTGATGGCCGTCAAAAAGAGTGCATAGTGCAATGGCATGTGCTTCAGTTGTTTTGTGTTTTTAAAAAGCAGAGGAAGGAAACGTGGTTTAGAAGTTAGCAACACCCTCTTTGTTGTTCTAGCTGTAAAGTACATGCAAAGGAAATAAAAAACAGCCTTTTTTTTGAGAGAGCTAGGTGGAGGTTGTGGCCTCAGGAAAATGCCAGTTTTCAGATAAGGCAGGAATTGGCACTCTTTCTGTAGAGAGCCAGATATCACATATTTCAGGCTTTGTAGGCCAGATGGTTTCTGTCACAACTACGCAACTCTGTTCTTGAAGTAGAAAAGCAGCCATAGATACTAAGTAAATAAATAAGTGTTTCAGTAAGACTTCATGTACAAAACAGGCAACAAGATAGATTTTGCTGGCGGGCTATAGTTTGTTGATTCCTAAACTAAGGCATCTAGATGAAGAGACGTGAGGATGATAAATGGTAAAATGAGGATAACTGACCATGGGTTCCAGAAGAATCAGTGTGTAAAGCATTGGCAAGCTGTGGAAGATTTATGTCAAGTAAGGAGAGGTGAACAGTAGTGTGACATCTACTCTGAGTGAGCAAGATTTCTGCTGGTAGCTAAACAGCAACATGTGTCATGGAGAATTAGTTCTGATACTGGCTTTTTAAATTATAAATTAACCACTTATTTTATAATATTGCATGAATATACAAGAATACACTTTAGGCTGGGCACAGTGGCTCACACCTGTAATCCCAGCACTTGGGAGGCCAAGGCGGGTGGATCACGAGGTCAAGAAATCAAGACCATCCTGGCCAACATGGTAAAATCCCGTCTCTACTAAAAATACAGAAAAATTAGCTGGGTGTGGTAGCATGTGCCTGTAGTCCCAGCTACTGGGGAAGCTGAGGTGGAAGAATCACTTGAACCCGGAAGGCGGAGGTTGCAGTGAGCCAAGATTGTGCCACTACACTCCAGCCTGGCCACAGAGCAAGATTCTGCCTCAAAAAAAAAAAAAAAAAAAAACATTATAAACTGTATAGAAGCTATATAAGTAAAATGAAGCTTGTGTGCCCAACTTAAGAAATAGGATGTAACTGTTTTGAAGCCCTCTCGAATACTCTCACATTTATATCTGTCTTTCCCTTCCCTTAAAGATAAGCTCTACTGTACAGTTTTTTGTTTTTGTTTTTGTTTTTTTAGTTTTTCTATACCTGGATTTAAGTTAAAGGACACGTATAGAAAGTAGATGAATGAATGAATAGTTAAGGACCTCAGGAGAGATTGAGAAACTTCTCTCCCAGAAGCATGTGCATATATTTCAAAGGCAGATAAAAATATTTTGCCAGCCATTCAATTATATTCCAAAGAATTCGAAATTAGGAAACTTCCTCTTCTCTTCCCAGAGAAGGTTTGTTTACATGAAGGAGATAAAATTATCCCCAGTCTCTGGAGGAGAAGGTAGCAGCTGGGCAGTTTGTAGCCCATGTAAGTTCCCAGAATTATAATTTTGGGACTCCTCGCCTTTAGTGCAAAAATCTTCTTTTATACCCTTGCAGACCTGGTTCTCACTGCATCACTTTGAAGGGGAGAAATAGGGTACAGGAAACCAATGTGCTTACTACTGTAATAATAGTCTTCCCCTAGTTTAGAAGTTTATTGTCAGGGCAAAATAAACAAACATAGATATCAAAAACTAACCACCACCAGCAGCAGAATACATATTGTTTGTATTATACATACTCTGGGCTCTGAGGCTTTAGAAGTCCTATTTCCTAAAAGTACTCAAGAGGTTCACCTTGAACACAGAAATATGTCCATTTCACTATAAACTGTGGCATCTGTGTGAAAGTTGGGACTCCTCATATTTCCAAACCAGAAGATGAGAAGAGGGAGGGGTCATTATCCTGGCTGCATTAATTGACTCATTTATCAGAAGGTAGGGCTGCTGCTATACAATAGTGGAGAATGTGGCACCTTGTTCATCCACTTGGGCACTTCTCGATTATTCCTTATATAATTTTAATAAGAAATAGATATGTATAGCAGCCACAACCTGCGAAGGACATGATATCCGGGGCACAGAGCACTCCAAAATGCAGGACTATACGCCACATGAGCCATGGAGATCTGCAGAGGTGCTAAGAGAAAGAATCTAAAGCGGAAAACAGAGGTCATGAGGGCCAGTTATGATCGATCTGACAGCAGCTGCAGCAATGACAGCCGTCATTTGTCCCACTGATGATCCTCTTCTATGTTTCCCTTAATAAACGTAGCCTACCACAACCTTGCATGAACTGCTACCACGGTTTATAAGAATACTCAAGCAGCACCAGTAGACGTTAGTGGATTCTGTGTTGCACTGCCCACATCCGCCTGTAGGATTGAATGACTTATTCTTTTAGCTTCTGGTGAGGAAGGAGACCCAGGCATCTGGGATCAACTTCCCCTTTGACCTGCCACTCCACGTTTCAATAGAAGAAAAGACTGACTGACTGGCACCTCCTGATTCACCTTCCTGTAGGTGGCAGGCTTGGTCTTGGGGAAACTCTCTGGAAGACACTGTTTTTAACTTAAAACAAGATCAAACCCAGAAACCTTTTCACACATGAGTTCTAAAACTGTAAACTTGAAACCCCTTCATATGTGATTCCTGAAATTGTGAACCTGAAACGCGTCATAGGTGATTCCTGAAACTGTAAACCTGAAACCCTTTCATATGTGATTTCTAAGGCTGTAAACCTAAGATTCTTCCACTTATAATATCTAAAGTATGAGCCTATATAAAGGCAGAACTTTCCTTTGTTAGACAAGCTGAGCTTTGGACAAATTATTGATCAGGCTTCCAGGCCAAATAAACTTCTTCCTTCTTCATTCAGTGTTCCAGAGATCGGTTTCCCACTGCCGCTCCTGCTACACTGGTAGTGCTACTGCTGTCAGACAGTGGCCACCTCACAAAAAGTCATGTATTCCTGACCTGGCAAGCCCATATACAATGACTGTTCAGTGCTGGGGGATAGTCTCCCCTCCCCTTGTATCAACATGGAACAAGTGGTAAGGGCATGAGATCGAGAGAGGCCTCCTGTGTTGATCCTGCATCACTGGCCACGTTCTCCCCACCCGCTCCTGCTTTCTCCTTTCCTTCCTTGCCACAGCTCTTTTTTCCCCAAGGACATCCTTTACTACTTCCCATAGGTTGATTTTAGTCTCATTGTCTTCTTCTTGAGGAACCCAACCAATAACACATAGCAATAAATTATTTTTAAAATACGTGTCTGAATGATGCACTGATACTTTGAGGGATAAATGTTAAAAGTGTCAGTTTATAAAAGTTAGAAACATTCTTAAAATTCCAGTGAAAAATACACAACCTGATGGTAGCACTCACCAAAGTTGAGCACCCGCTACAGCACCTTCCCTTAAGGACAGACATAAATTCAGAGAGCAGTACTGTAGCACCTTTGCTAGTCAGGTGTGTAGCAGTGACAGCAGAGTGGTCACCTCATTTGGGAGCTTGTTAGGTTATCAGTCTCCGCCTAGACCTGCTGAGTCAGATTCTGCCTTTTTATAAGATCCTAAGATAATTCCTATTCTCTGATTTAGATTAATGATTCTCAATTCTGACTGTAAGGTAGAATAACCTATGAGCTTTGAGCAAAATACCTATGCTATTCTCCACTCCTAATAAATTCCATCAGATTCTCTGGGATATGATGTCTGAGCATTGGTATATTATGAAAGTTCCCAAGGCTTTTTCTAATGAATAGCTAGAGTTAAGAGTCACTGATACAGAGAGTATCCAAGGTTCCTTTTCCCCTTGAATTTCTTAGGTCAATCACAAATTTCTATAAAAATCCTTCTGGATTCCCATCACTAAGTTTCCGTTTTTCTCTTAGAATTTTTAAACCTAAAAATGAAAATATGAAACTGTACATGGATCAATTTGTTTATTGTCTGATTGTGGCCTCTAGAAATTGCAGTGTTCTATCCTTCTTTCTCATGGTATTATGGAAAAAGGGAAATTAATAAATGGCCACAGAGCTCAGTTTCCAAGTGCAAAAATCAATGCCATATTCACTCCATTTCAAATACTGTTTCAGTTCGGTTAGGATTTTCAATTTCAATGCATTTTTAGGGATCAGTCAATGAGGTTTGGCACCAAGGCAAATTATTCAATGCTTTTATCTTCCCCAATGCTTTGAGAAAAAGAACCAAAGTAAGGTATGAAAGAATATAAATAGCTGCAGGCCATTGATTCCTGCCCAAGCAAAGATGTATCAAAGACAGGAGAAAGAAATTTCATCTCTTCCTTGTAGTCAAAGTAGGAGACAATTCTTATAGTCTCAAAAATATAGGCCTTAATAAAGTAATATACATAATAAATAATAAAATACACATCTATTACATAGCAATTTTAAGTATGCCTGGGGCATGGAGGTTTCTTCACATGTTCTAGGGACTTTCTGTTGACTACATACAGTCAGTGAAATACAGGAAAAGGAATTGATAGTTTAAATATTTAAAAGCCACTTAGTAATAATATCAGAAAGCATATAAACATATCTAAGTAGAAATTTACCTGCATGAATATTCTTTGTATGTTAAAACTCATGTGAAAATATATTTAAAACATATTAGAGCCAGGAATATTTTTTTTTACTGTTGAGGCTAAATGGCTGAAAAGAATATTTTGCTTATGTCATTGGGAAGTTTATTAAATTGTTGTTAAAATTTGGAATTTGGTAGTTTTATCATTATTATTATTATTAGAAATGTACTAAGGAGAGGATAGAAGAAAAATATAGAAAAAAATTCAACCAAAAGTCAAGTAAAGAAAGTTCTTCACAAATTGAATTACAAACATTAGAATTCAACCCTTCCAAATATGCTAAAAAGCGCTCAATTCCCAGAGCAAATTAAAATCAGAATTATTTTTATGATTGTTTTACAATTGCCTTGGCTATAAGAAGCATAGACCTATAAATCATTCTGAAAATAGTTTGAAAATAATTTTGAACTGAATTACTTTATTTTCTGTTTTCAAATTCAGGAAATAACACTATCATTTTTCTGACTATAGATATGCCTAAGAGGAAAAAAGTCAGGGCTGGTTATAACAATCACACAGGTTTTCCAGCAGTGAACATATATTTTATTGACTGAACTATAAAGTCTTGGAATTATATCATTATAAGTTAACTGTTATGATCTGCATGTTCATTTGATTTTAGAGCTAGCTGAAGATTGAATGCAATTTATGTAAAAATTTAACATGTAGAAAACAAGTATATACAGTCTTCCCCAAATTCACCAGTGGGGTTGTTTCACACTGCAAGTTACACCAGACTGAACCATTTTCAGAGAAAGAAGTGATATTTACCTTTTAGTTATGAGGGAAGAGAAAGACTCTCATAAATAATTATGTTTAAACCTGAAAATTTATGTATTTGTTAGTTTATAGAATGGACTGTCCCTGTGTAAACTTGGAAAATATATTTCCTTTGGAAAATCAAGATAACTAAGTGTCTGAAGTATAAAAGGGATTTATAAAAGGGGAGGCTTTATATCATTGACAGAGTATGAAACTTCAAGTATTATGATATGTGCATGATTTAATTATTAAAGCATTTTAAAGACGCTGTCAAAGCTTCAGATATTTTTATCTGTGGCTTCTGCCCTCAAATGGCATATTAATTAATTAAAAGTTTTGGCTGGATGGGTTTTTGCTCACATATGTTAACTAGTGTTGTTTGTGTGGTTTTAAAGGTTACTGCTAGGAATCTGAGAATCACAGAAACATTGGTGGAGTCCATCTGGTCCATAGTGTGATGACAGATTCTGTGACAGCAAAGATTAGGGAAAATACTTCTCTAGACAGCCTTCCCCAATTAAAATACAGAATCCTATAACCGCTTTTCCCCCTCTGCTCTTCCTCCCCTCATCTGCTAATTTTTGTTACCACTATACCAACAGCAGCCTGGTAGCTTTAGTAGCTAGATAACTTTGGCCTCATGAGACAAGATGCTCAATAAACTTCTCAAACTTGAAAGCCTATTTAGTTATCAGCAACCTAGTGACTGTCAAAAACAGGATATGCTGTGAATCACTACAAAAGAACTGAAAGAGGTTCTAGAGAAAAGTGCTCCAAAAATATTTTCTGCTTCATGCTTAATTAACTTGAATGGTCAGTCTTTGGAGCATAAACAAATGAACCTTTTCACCAGAACATATTGTCAACAACCCAGGAAAACATTATGGTACTATGAACTTTAGAGATAATTCTTTGCCTGTTGTTAATGCATTTTGAATTATAAATATTAGAATTCATCCCTTTCAAATATGCTGAAAAGGACATAATTCCTCGAGCAAAATTAAAATCAGAATTATTTTTGTGATTGTTTTTGTGATTAGGAGTTGTTACTTCGTAGAAATAATTCAAAAATGTTGATATGCTTCAAAATCTCTAAATCCTTTCTCCTCCATAAAGTGTTTTTAATAACATACTCTTTATCATAAAAAGTATAGAGCGATTGTAACACTTCAGACATCATGATTAAAAGTAGATTGATTTTTCTTCACACATGAGCCTTCTGTCAGGACCATCCTAGTTACATGGGAACACTTTTGAATGACTTGAAAATATAACATTTTTTGTGTCCCAAAAATGCATTCCAAAAAGCAAGACTAGAACAAAGGACAGTAATAACAAAAAGTATAATTGAAAATTCATAAACCTCATATGCTAATGGAGAAAATTTACTTTGCTAAAATTAATAAAAATGAACAGGGGATTACTCTTGGTTATATATATTTAATAGTATCTGTTATATAAGTCTTTGAAAAAATACAAGACTTTAGACTTTGGAAATAAATACACATAGTACTTCAGATTTTTCCAGGGCATTTTAAGTTGTAAAGGGTACAATGAAATAGTGCTTTTTGTAAACACAGCAAGGTTTAGAATTTCAGAGCTTCTAAAATGTGCAGAGACATAGTACTGGTACAAATGGTATTTGCTGATGTTCAATTTAAGACTAAGTGGTTATAAGGAAGTTGGGTACTTAATTTCAAACTGTTGTCTAATTTTATTTGTAAAAGTACAATTTAGTAAATTCAGTAACTTGTCATAGTTATTCAAGTGTTTCAGTGACAACATTTTTAAACTGGAAAAGTGTTAAAGTAATACCTTGTTCATTATATAATGAATCACGAAAAAAACCCAAAATAATGCCTTAGCAAAACCGAAATAAACAAATATATACCTAACTTGTTAGAGAATACTGAGGCTTATGTTTGTACTTATTCTAAAATTACTGCCTACTTTATTAAGATGTTTTGGGGCCTTTCCTTGTGATAAATCTTATTAAAAGTAATTGGAATGTATCTTAAAGTAGGGATTTTAAAATTTATTTATTATTCTTTAAGTTCTGTGGTACATGTGCAGAATGTGCAGGTTTGTTACATTGGTATACATGTGCCATGGTGGTTTGCTGCATCCATCACCCTATCATCTACATTGGCTACTTTTTTAAATTGACTAAACAACAACAAACAAATCAACTTCTGCTTAACCAATCATTGGACAGTAGAGTCGTTTCTCTTTTCTAAGGGTTTGTTTGGAATGTGAGACAGGTTGCATGTTATCTGATACAACTTGGAATACAGGTTAGTTGATAGACATACTCCAGTCGCATACACCCTATTTTAGAAACTTCTAAACACAACATCTAGGAGATGAACAAAACCCAGTTTTTTTTTTTTTGTATGTTTCTCCGTAAGAAACACCATTACATCTGTGATTCTATGTAAATCAGACCTTTCAAATAGATTTAGGTCTTCCAAAATTTTAAAACTGTATGTGAAAATTATTTCTCTGGATTTATGTATTATCTACCATATTCAGTGCTGTTGTTCTAATAATAAATTGGACTTAATCATACTGAGTAGATACAGTATTATTTTATAAAGTCTCTTCTCTGGTCAATCTCAAGAAGATACTGTCCACAAGCCTCCTCTTTTCTCTAGCTACAATATCAAATTGAGGATTCTAATTTTATTGATAATATCAAATATTTTTCCAAATAGATTGTATCAGTTTATGACCCTGTCAAAAAATATAAGAATGACTATTGATAAACATATTAATTTATATTTAGCATAACTGTTTTGTCAGTGTGAAAGGGTATTTAATCATTATCCTGCCAATGAAGATTAGTGGATTTTTGTATGTTTCTTGGCAAACCATCTTTCCTTTTAGTAAAATGCATCTTTATGACTGTTGTCATTTTTCTAACTCTTTCGTCTCTTCTATATTTGTGGGAGAACTTTATAGGTTATATTGACTAATTCTCAGTTTTATGTGCTGAAAATATCTTTCCCAGTTGTCTTTAGGTTCATTTTTGATGAATAAAAGTTTATAATTTTAACAGAGTTCAGTTCATCATAATTTTCTTTGTGGTCTTTGTCCTTTTTAATTTTTTGTTTTAAAAGCTCATTTTAAAACTTACCAAGGTAGTCTTTTATATTGTCTTCCAAGAATTTTAAATTTTTACTTTTTATACATGAGTGCAAAATCTATCTAAAATTGATATGTATGTGTGGATGGACATGCACCTTTCTTGTTGAAAAACAATATAAATTGTCATATTGATGTTTGTGTATGCATTACTTTATTTCTAATCTTTCCCTTCTTCCATTGGCCAATATTACAGCATTATGCTAATAATAATGTATTGTAGTGATACAAATTTATAATAATTCTTGACATATGATGTCATACTGTTTTTATTTTTCAGGAGTTATTTTTGGCAATTTTCAATTTGCCTGAAGTAGTAGATCAATTTTTGGATAATTTTTATTTTCTATTGTAGAAACTTTTTCTATTTATAAACATAAACTAGATCCACATATTCCAAATTGTATTTAACAACTCTTTTATGAGTTTCTATAAAGTTTTACGATTTGTTACATTATTTGTAAGGTTTGTTCCTTGGAACAGTATGTTTTTTCATGCTAATGTGGATTGTTACTTTTGATGAGCAGAGAAGATATATGAGTTTAAAATAGAAGTGATATGGTATAAATTATGTTTGAGTTACTCTGGTCTACAAATAGACTAAGGCAGGGGTGGGTCAAAAATGGATTAAGTATAGTCATTGTAAAAGTTGTTGCTATAATTCAGGAAAAGATTATGGCAACTTTGCCAAGATTGCAGGAGTGGAGATAGAAAAGAGTTGTGATATTTTGTACATATTTTGATGGTAGCAACAACAGGATATAATAATAAATTTAGTATGAATTATGAGAGAAAAAAGTCATGGTGAACTCTAAGGTTTTTTTAGATAGAGAAATGGAAAAAGTGATGTTACCATTTAAGACTATGGAGAAAACTGCAAGAGGAATACACGTGGGAGATGGAAATATAAGAAGTTCAATTTTGGGAAGATAAGTCTGAGATCCTTCTTAGATGCTCAAGTTGACATGTGGGTAGGTATTTGGACATAAGCTTAGGGGAGAAGCCTGGTTGGAGATACACTGTTGAAAGTTGTTAGATACAGGATTTTCCATGTCCTGACAGGATGAGATGACAAAAACTTGATGTACATTTTTAAAAAAAAGCAAAACAGTTTGAAGAATGAGACATGTGGCACATCCGTATTTAGAGATGCAGCTATGAGGTGTACCAGCAAAGGACTCTTCTAAGGTACACTCAGAAATGTATCAGGAGTAGGAGTCAAGTAGGATGTCTTGGAAGCAAGAGCTTGTAAAAGTGTTTTAAAGAGAAATGGTTGAGCAACCCCTGATAAACCAGGTAAGATGAGAATTAAGATTTGATCATTTTACTTATCAGCATTGAATCATTAGTGACCTCGATGAGAAAGATTTCATGGAGAAATAGGAATAAAAGCATGACTAAAGAGCACTCAAGGCTATTTATGGAGAGAAATTATGTCCAGCTTCATGTGAACATGCTTGGACTAGCGTGATGGAGGATTAATAAAAACATGTGAAACAAAAATGAGCCCCTAGCCCATTCAGGAGCTAATCACAAGTACATGAGTAAACCAAACCAAGACCAATCAAATCTTCCAAACTGGACCCAGCACAAACTTCCAATTCTGCTGAATTGGGAACTAAAATTTTAAAATGGAAAAGGAACAGACAGCAACAAACCCAGATTGATACAAAAAAAAAAAAAAAAAAAACCTCAGGGAGCAAGAAAGAGTTCTTAAATTTCAACTATTCGATATAAAATTGAGGAAATTATGCAGTAAGTGGGGATGGGGAGCAACAGTAGTATAGAAAAAAATGAACTTGAGATGAGAAAATTAAGGAATTAAACCCAAAAGTTCAATATGAATACAAATGTAAATTTTAGAAAAAGGAAAACAGAAAATGGAGAGTAGCAAGATATTGAAGACATGATTTTTACAAAGCATATTCTAGAACTGAAGGGATATATTTCCAAATTAAAAGGGTCCCAGAAAAAAACTGACAAAGGACATTATGTTCCAATTTTAGCACACTGGAGATAATGAGAAGACGCTGTATGTATACTGTCTGACATACCTGAAGGTTAGAAGTATAATATCAAGGTGTCAGTAAGGTTGGTTTCTTTTGGGGGCCCAGGAAAGTATGTGTCTAGTCCAGATCTCTTACCTTGGCTAATAGATAGCTGTCTTCTTTCTCTGTCTTTTGACATCACCATCTCTCTACATCTGTCTGTTTCCATGTTCTAATATTTTCTTTTTGTAAGAACATCAGTTACATTGGATTAAGGTCCACCTAAGTGATGTCATCTTAATTAAATACATCTGGAAGGACAGTATTTGCAAATAAGGTTATATTTTGAGGTAGTGAGTGGGGAGGGCTTCAACATATTAATTTTTAGAGGACACAATTTAACTCTAACAAGCCCTAACATCACCCATAAGGAAAATGTATATATAAAACAGATCACATAGATGAAAGTGGATTCAGAATGACATTGGACTACTCAATATACCTCCAAAGTTCTGAGGGAAAATAATTTTCAACCTCGAAGTCTTTACACATAGAACTAATAATTAAATGTACAGGTGGACTACAGACATCTTTAGACATGAAAGGGGTCCAGTGTTAACTTCCCATACTCCTTTTCTCAGGAAGCCACTGCTGCATATGCTTAATAAAAATAGAGGAGCAAAGGTGGATTTACTGTGAAGTTAATGAATCTCTGCTTAAGAGTCCCGCATTTCAACAAGCACCTTTCAATGGATAGAAGCAATCCTTGCAATGTGTTAACATGATCAAATGATTTGGTGAACATTTAGAAGAAATATTATTTAGCCACTATTGATTAAGAAGCCACTGCTTCCTACCCTCTTGGCTAAGATCAAGGCTTCTCTTTTCTAAGTGTGAGAGAGGATTTTGGACTAACCCAGCTGCCAGAGTTCTGGAAGTGTTCTGGCCTCTGGCAGGGGCTTAAAACAGATGCAGCTGCTACAGCAGTCACACCGCTACCACCTACATTTTTAGATCTAGTCTGCTGAGACAGGAAGCTCACACAAGTCAGGCAAAGTAACTTAGTTATTCACAGGCAGCAAGAATGAATGGAAGCCTAGGATCCATGGCAAGCCAATCTCCCAGTGCTCAGAAAGCTTCCGAGGTAGGATACAGTCTTCCTTATGCATTTCCCACCTTGCACCACAGCTTAGACACTATGAAAGTCTCAGAGACTCAACTCTGGGTTTTATACCCCAGGTGCAACTTGGATCATTGGGCACAAGTATTGCCAGATGTCCTGCTCTAGGATAGATGAGAACAGAGCCTGTACTGTTCTGAAAAGATCGTCCTTATTACAGGATACTGTATTGTTGGCACATTCTACAGTTATTCTGAAAACTGCAGGCAAGGCAGTGAGAACTGGTCAGCCAACATCAGCTGGGCACCTGTCCTCCTGCAAAGCCTGTTATAGTTCTTTATACAGGTGTGCTGGAGGAGCTGGCTGAAGGCATTTTGAAGTCCAGCTAAGAAGAAGACGTATTATAGATACACTATTTGGTATTTAGTAGGACATACTTACAAAACTCACGTCATTCCCGTGTGTAATTAAATCTTTATCCACTGTCCCAGTGTAAGAATGGCATCTGGTGATCTCCTCCCGACCATTATGCCAATTTACCTGTACTGGTGGCATCAAAGTTCAGTCAGAGATTTATCTCAGTGAGAATGTATCCTTCCACAGCTAACACCAGAGGTCATAGGTAGGAAAAGGCACAAAAGATGTGAAATTTACAGGGGCCAAAATACTTGGTGACAAAATTGACCAGCCATCACGTGTATAAATGGTAAGCAGAACATTTTGTTTTCATTAAATCCTAGAAAAAAATAGACATTCTCTGCAGACAGGAATATAGTGGATAATATAGGATGCATTATTATAAATGCACTTCATATTTCCTCTTGATGGAAATTGTGCCCAAAATAGATTTTTTTCTGAATTGCTCTGTTTTGAGGGCATACAATTGTAGCAGTGCCACATAGTACCTCTGAGTGTAAAGTTGTGTGGATTGTATCTTAGCATCGTATCCTAACAAATTTTGGAAATTCCAGATGGAATCTGCCCCTGAATAAAACAATCATTGGTGAAACAACCTGAGTAAACCAGTCTCAAGTGGTAAAATCTTACAATTAATCTTGCATATGTCAATATATGTGTACAATAAACACTTATGTAGCTCAATACAGGCTAGCAGCAATTTGTAAATCCATTAAAATGTATAAGATAGGAAAAGAAAAGTAATAGGCAATTATTATCTTCAGGAGAAACAGAAAGTTATTAAAGAGTTGTAATCATAGCACACCACTTTGTTTGAATAATTACCCAGTCAGAACAATTTAAGCACGGCATGTCAATTTAGTTAAACATGACAGTGAAATGATATTAGGAAGTTATAGGTTGTGTATTTGTGAGCCTTGTGCTTGTGTATCTGTCTGCCCCATATGAGTGCTTTGTAAGCCGGGTAAATCCTTATATTCCTCTTAAAAATTAAATAACTGTCTAAAATTGTAAGTTGAAGTAGCAGTAGAGGCATATTAAATAGTCAAGGAAACAGTTAAAGGTGTATTAAGGTTGCTGCTAGGGAAAAAGATTAATAGGTTGGGAAGAGAAGGATAGAAAATAGTGCACTTTGTTATACACTTTCAAGTACTGTTTGCCTTTTAAAAACATTTTTTCTTTAAAATTTAACTGAAAAATAGAGTCAGTTCTGATATACTTTCATAAAATGGGTCCTTATCAGCTTTCTAATACCCTGCATTTTCTAGATTACTACGAAAAGTGATTCACATTTTGTGTACGTGATACTAATAGAACTATGCTTTCAAGATGAAAACATGATTAAAGAAATTATTTCTCTGAAGAACACCTAAATTCTTATAAATCAAATGATAATTGAGATGGAGCAGACTGTTTGAATATCATTGCCTGGAGCTAATAATATTTTAAAGAAACAAAAGACTTAAATATTTATAACATTGAGGGTTTTTTTTTTACTTTTTTCAAAAAAGATATTAAAATTTTACCACCTTTGTAGAATTGATTTTTCTCTTTCTGTACTAGGCAGAAAATAATTAGTTTTACATTAATAAATCAAAATATGTAATAAATGAATTGCTTACAAAATGCAATTGTATCAAAAATGTAGAAATAAAGTACAATACTGCAGTTTAGCTTCCTATGTTTGAATTTATTATATAAGGCAAAATAAAGATTAAAAATGTATGCATTGGGGTTTTTGAAAGCAGACACCATACATTCATTCAGATTTTATTATAGAAGAATCATTGATTTTATTCTTGCATCTACATTTCACAAAGGAAGTATCAGAGGAAAAAAAGTCTGCCTCACAGGCAAGGTTGAAAGCTTAGTTTCATTTTATTTCTTATCTTAATAGCAGGGAGCTGCTACACAGTAAAAAATATATGCTTCAGGAAGATTGAACTGGCTACCTTTCACAGGGCTGTTCGTGTTTTCTAAAGGACAGTTATCAACTAAGCAAAAAAGGAGGAAATGGCTATTCTGCTTGGCTTATGATATTATAAATCTATGACCATGTAGCTAGAAAAATCCAAGACTTTAAAAATTAACAGGAAGGTGATAAAGTGCTGTTGTTGGGAGTATAGTTTTTGAAGTATATAGAATATAGCATGGTAGGTATGATCTAGAATGGCCCCCAATAATCTTTACCTCTTGGTATTCAGGCTCTTGTGAAATCTCATTTTTGAGTGTGGGTTGGACTTACTGACTTGCTTCTAAACAATAGAGTGTGGCAGAAGTGATAGGCTGTTGTTTCTTTCAAGATTAGTTTATAAATGTCTCTGGCTTCTGTTTTTAGTGAACTCTCTCTTGTATTGTTCACTCAGAGCAAAGCCAGTTTTCATGTTTTGAGGCAGCTTTGGGAAGTCTCATTTTAGTGAGTTTAGAAGCAGATCTTCTGAGCCCTCCCGGAAGCCATATGTGTGAGCTTGTAAAAGTTACTTCAACAGTCAAGCCCTGAGATCATTGCCATCCTAGCTGGCACCCTTATTGCAGGACCTTGAGACCCTAAAGCAAAAACACTCAGCTATTCCACCCCTGAATCCTGATCTATTCAAAGTGTGATCATAAATATTTATTTTTTCAGCTACTAAACTTTGAGATAATTTGTTATGGAGCAAAAGTTACTAATAACAGATTCTAATCGAACCCCTGAGCCCACTTAATCTAAGTTTTGGATTCTACATTGTTAAGATGGAGTAACACTGGTATAGAATATAGCATGGTAGGCATGCTGTAGAATGGCCCCAAATAATCTTTACTTACTGGTATTGAGGCTCTTGTGAAATCTCATCTTTGAGTGTGGGTTGGACTTACTGACTTGCTTCTGAACAATAGAGTGTGGCAGAGTGATAGGATGTAGCTTCTGAGATTAGGTTATAAATGTCTCTGACATCTTGTATAGGTGTTGTGAAGACATAATGGGATAATTCACATAATAACTCAGCATATGTAACTGCACATATGTAGTACTCAACTAAAGGAGCTATTATTTTTATTGCCTGTTTAATTTTTAGCAAACTCTCTGGGAATCCTTTAGTTCAGTTTTCTACTGTTAGACCGGAGTATACCCTAACTTTTCAAAAGGTCAATGTGCTACCAGTGGAACATAGAATTTGCCTTTAATATTTATTCTATGCCACTATCAATCTTCCCTGCTTTTCCACAGTCATCAGTTACTATTCTTAGCCTAAGACTCAGTTCTTTCCAAACCACTGAACTCATTCTGATAAAGCAGGCTATACATATATTAGCTGTACGAGGGAGGACTTGAACTCTGGACTAGATTGAAGACTAGCTGAAACAGGGAAGAGGTGAAAGTACCTCTGTTAGACACACCCAACGGTGCCATATCAGTTTACCATTACCATAGCAGCACCTGGAAATTATACCTTTCAATGGCAATGACCCAATAACCCCAAAGTTGCCACCCTTTTTCTAGAAATTTCTGCATAAGCCACCCCTTAATTGGCAGGTAATTTAACTGGGTGTAGATATGACTGCAGCCCTGCTTCTGAGCTGCTAATCTTCAATGCCTATGGAGTAGCCCTGCTCTGCAGGAGCAGTCACAGAGCTGTAACACTGCCACTTTCATAAAGCTGTTTTCTTATACCACTGACTCATACCTGATTTCTCTCCTAAACAAAGCCAAAAAACTTCTGGGACTCATTTTCAATTCTGGGGCTCACTTTGCCAGCAACAGTCTTAATCTGCAACCAGCTGAGTTTAGAATGAATACTACAGTCTTAATCTCAAAACGGGATTAAGTTTGGGGTTTGAGGAATAGTAACTTCTTAAACTTCAGAACTGTCACTGTCTCTCATTTCCTTTCTTCCTAGACTGTGACTTCCCTGATTTCTACAGTAAGACAGGATATCAGGTGGCTCTATATCTACACCTGACTCCCTAAACCAATGATACTTTCTCTATTAATTCTGATATCTCCATGATTCCTGAGATTTTTCTTCCTTGAGTGCAAATAAGTTCTCAGTTGGCCTACATGGATTATGCCAGCTATTTGTCAGACAGAATTTTGATAAATCCATGATGAGGATGAGCTTTTATCATTTCCTCTGTAATCCCCTCAGCATAAATAGTCCCAGATCTTCCATTGCCTTTCTCTTTTCTTCCTCCATATTTCCTATTTATCAACATTTGTCTCACTACACCTTCCTTCTATCTTTATCACAGTAAGATTAAAAACAGCACATTTTTACAAAGGCAGTAGTTTACTAAAAGTATGTGAGACAGTGTGAAGAAAAAAAAAGTATTGTCCAACAATTAGAATAAAGTATACCTTCTCAGTAAAAGTGAATATACGTCTCCAAAGATTGATTTTATTAAAGCATCCTTTATCTCCACCCCCAAGAAAATGTACTCAATATGACCAGTTTCTGATAACACCAACTCTAACTTGTACACTAAAGAAAGTATACTTTCAAAATGATGATGACTATTTATTTCTATATATAATGAGATTGATATAAACTGCTATATTCTTTATTAAAAAATCTTTAGAAAATGAAAGTTTTTCCCTCAATTTAACTTAAGAGTGAAAGGTTGATTTTGTAATTCTTCGTGAATAATAGACCCATGGCTTAGCTATAAATTCAGCAGATTGGGAGACACATAATTGTGATGAATTATTGTCTATATAAAGTAAGATATCAGGACAATTTTGTAATAAAAATTGTATACAATATCACGATCATTCTGGTGAAAATTCTGAGGAATTTAATCATTCCTAAAGCTAAATTGATGGACTTAGATAGTCCTACATTAATTTGTTTAGATACATGTCTTCACTCGAGATCTAGCACATTTTAGAAATGACAAGTCAATGTTTGATAAAAATCATTAATCTGCACTGACGGAGTTCTCCCTTGCCTCATTGTTTTCCAATTAGAGTGATGTTATAAATTAAACATACTGACAAGGAGGTAGGATAGGTTCTAATGCATAAATCCTGGTGTGAATATTTTTATTATTATAACATGCCAATGGATTTTACTTGCATACCCAGTTTATAAGGCATTCGATTAATACAATTAGCCCCAACTTGAAAATAAACATGAAGATCATTTTAATTACTGACATTTAATCTATGTATGAGTTATATGGAAGAATATTTTTAGTTTTATCACTTAAAGAGTGTTTGTCTCCTCTTAAAATTATTTTCTATTTTCCGTGTTGTAATTATCACCTTTGTTGTTCCTTCAAAAAGCACCATCTAGAAAATATGCTTAATAATAAAAACTGAGCGCAATTACCTAAACATGCTTTTCTTCCCCTGAGACACAGAAGAGTACAGGGAAAGTATGAAGAAAGAGACCCAGTAGCAGTGATATTTTTATAACTACAACCTACAGGTAATCAAAAATTTGCTGAAATGTTTTTAAAATATCTATAAATTTTACTACATGTGTAATGATCCTTTTACAAATCGTATCAATTACAGAGAGACAATAAACTGTAGTGCATCTTTTCCAACCCCAAGGATAAAAAGCGTTTTGTGATTTAAAAAAATGTATTGTTGAGGGAGAGAGATCCAAGATGGCCGATTAGCAACAGCTCAGGAATGTAGCTCCCAGTGAAAGCGCAGAGAACGAGTGGACGCGGCACTTTCCGACGAATTTTTGTAGCCCACAGACCGGGAGATTCCCGGCAGAGGAGCCACACG
>CAUYQU010095767.1:0-61951 GCA_963574635.1 Cheracebus regulus
GAATGCACCTGTTGGTGGTGGCTGGAGACCTCAGTTGGAAGGCCTCACCCAGTCAGGAGGAACGGGATCTCCCCACTTAAAAAAGCCTTCTGGGTACATTTTGGTAGAGCAGTTGTGTTGTGTTAGGGATCCCTTCTATCCCTGATCAGTTTGGGCTCTCCAAGACCTACAGGCTCGACCAGCTGAGATGTCCCAACAGCAAAGGTGTCAGCCTTCCCATACACCTGGTACTCCATTCCAAGGAGAAATTAGAACTCTGTCAGCCATAGAATACAAGTAGGGATAACCAGAGGCCCCAGCTGGGAGGACCACCCCTCCCAGCAAGAATCAATGAATCTGGGTCCCATTTTAAAAAGGAGTCTGGTCATTCCTCGACAAAACAACAGTGCTATGCCGGGGAACCTGTCTTTGCCCCAGTCAGCTTGAACTCTCCAAAGCTCATGGTTTGGAATAATTGAATTGCTCAAACCTCAAAGGTTGTGGCCCACCCCTTTCCCCAAGCACTCTATCCCAGGGAGAGATCAGAGCTCTCTCCATAGAATACAGGCAGGGATGGCTTGAAGGCCCTAGCTGGAAAGTCACGCCTGGTGAGGAGAAATGGATCAGAGTCCCATTTAAAGCATCAGTCTGACCATGTTTTGGTAAAGCAGCTGTGCTTTGCTGGGGTTCTCTTCCTTGTCCAGACGATTTGGACTCTCCAAAGTCCACAGGTTAGAATGGCTGATTCTTCCAAATAGCAAAGATGGCAGCCTACCCCTCCCCCAGGGGATCCATCCTGTCTCAGGCAGGCACTACACTATTATCGGTGGCTGGCTGGAATTCCATGCTGGAATAAGATATTGTCTTATCTTGCAAGGTGTTGTGGAACTGGGGCCCACAGACTGGTGCTCTTCAGTCTCCTTGATTCAGTCCCTTTCCTAGGGGTATGTATGGACCTCCCACTTTGCCTGAGTTGCAGTCACCCTTGCTAGGGATCCCAGATCCTGTGTATGTAAAGCTCCTGGGTCTCTGTGCATGCCTGAGCAGCTGCTCTGCTGAGACTCCACATAGCTGTGTGTCAGATTCAAGGTTCTGGTGAGGTGTGTTCTTGAGGGGATCTCCTGATCTGAGGGTTACAAACATTCATGGGAGAAGTGTGGTTTCCCAGAGTCATACATTCACTCACTGCTTCCCTTGGCTTGGGATGGGGGTCCCCTTAGCTCTATGTCACTCCTGGGTGTGCCATTGCCCTGCTCTGTTTTTCTCAGTTTTCTGTGGGTCAGATTGTTTCCCTAATCAGTCCCAGTGTGAGTACTCGGATATTTCCATTGAAGGTACTGTATTCACTTGCCCCTTTCATTCCCTTCTGTGAGTGCCATGCACTGTAGCTGCTTCTGAATATAATTTTATGTGAAAAAAAATTGTATCAGTGATAAAATTTGTTTACTTGGAATCTAGAAAGCCATCTAAATATCTGCAAATGAGAAGTGGTTGGAATGAGATATAAGAAAATAATGGCTTATTATTCATATATAAGAGCATTTTAAATGTCACCACCTGAATGCATAAATATCTGAGAAAAAAATGAAATAGAAGTTAATTACAAAAAGGATGTCACTCCTTTCCTTCACTTTTGGAAAATATCTAAAATTCAAACCTACTTGAATTCTGAATAAGGAAAAACTTTTATTTTATTTTGATTTTTGGTTCTTGTTATTGTCAATTTAATTATTTAATTCAAAAATATTTATTATCTCCTGATACTAGAGAGAATACTAGAAGCCAGTCATAAAAGAATAACTCTATAATAGAAGAGATTATATATTGTATATAAAAATACATATTATATAAATGTATATACATATATAAAGTGCAATACATATATAAATATAATTCAGTAATTCCCCCCTTATTCCACAGTTTCCTTTCCATGGTGTTAGTTACTTGTAAGCAGCCATAGTCCAAAAATGCTAAATAGGAAAATCTAGAAATAAATACTTTTTAAGTTTAAATCATGCACTGTATGTGGGTGTGATGAAATTTCACACTGTCCTGCTTTATCCCACTGGGAACTTGAATCCTCCCTTTGTCCAGTGTATTCATGTGGTCCACACTACTTGCCCATTAGCCACTTAGTAGCCATCTCTATTATCAGATTGACTGTCTTGATATTGTAGTGCTTGTGTTCAAGTAACCCTTACTTTATTTAATAATGACCCCACAGTACAAGAGTATTGACACTGGCATATTGTTACAATTGTTATATTTTATTATTACTTACTTTTGTCCATCTCATACTGTGCCCAATTTATAAACTAAAGTTTCTCATATTGTGCATGTTCAGGAAAATAACAATATGCATAGGGTTTTGTGATATTCACAGTTTCAGGCATCCCAAAGAGGGCCTTAGAATGTATTCCTTGAGGATAAGGAATACTACTGTATACAACAGTAGGGATTGAAAAACTAAAACAGTTACCCAAAACATACTTAAAAAAAAAATAAGGTTAAACTACACATGCTATTATTAGTAGACAGTGATAATTCTGATGCTGGGACTACATTGATATCACCAGAGTCGAAAAATAAGTGGAAATAGATTCAACTAATCAACATTAATTCATTTCCCATTTAGGCATTATGAGGTAGAAAAAAGATGAACGATTTTGTTTTAATGAGCTTACAGTATAGTCAGAAAAATAGTACATATATGTCTGAAACTATCATCTATGCTTTAACATCACATGGTATATATTATATCTTATGCTAGTTCAAAGGAGCACTACTAATAGACTTTTGTATGAGATAATGAATTATGGAAAAGGAAAGGCTTTGAGAGGTTATGCCTTGTTAGGGGTGCAGAGATTGCTCACAGAAAGTACAACCTGCATTTTATAGCCCTGGAAGCCCTGAACTCACAAATAGGTCAATGAAAAAGATGTTTAAATTCTTACTCAAGACAAAGAAAAATAACAAAGTTCTATTAATAGGTGCACCTGACAGGTTTCAGGGCTGATCTGGGGCTTCTAGGCTCTCTGCATGTGTCTGTGGCTCCCGCTTCTTGTAGAGCAGCTGTGGCAGCTATTCCTCTGAGAGCGGTCACAAGACTGTCCCTTTTGCTGGGATTGCTGCTTTTGGCAGTAGCAGTGGTCTTGGGGAATTATATCTCTTACTAAACCAACTAAATAGCAGTTTGAGACAATAAGTTGTAGAATGTTAAAATGCTGAAGTCGATTGCCCTTGAATTTCTGCAGTAGAGACTGATTAGATTAAGTGGCTGTAGTGTTTTTGTTGTTGTTGTTGTCTTTTAATATCACTGCCTAGTAATCTGTGTATCCAAAATATTCTATACTTTATGAACAGAATTTACAATTAAAAGTAGGTTAAATATAGGATGAAGAAAAAATGCAACAAGAATCAATATCCTCACATTAAAACTCTAATTTCTTTAAACTTTCTATTAATTTTGTGTTGGGCTCATCTTATGAATTTGTTTTTATCCTATATCTTAAGTGGCCACTTGTGAAAAAAATTCTTACTATTATCTCATTAGGCTATCACCTAACTTAAAAATGTACCTAGAAAATATCAAGTACTAGTATTAGTTTATTATTATATCTTCGTATTTTAGTAAAATGTGTGGGATATATTATGATTTTCAAGTTGTCCCACGTGGACCTGGACAAATGATATTTTACATCAAAATATTTCAGTGGTGAAAATATATACTCTGTATATTTTCCTTTAAATTTCTTTGCTTTAAGAAATTCTGGGTTGGTTTTCAACCTCCTTGAGCAAGATGACAGCCTACTTTCCCAACATTTTCTACATATATTTATCCACCCATGTAATGACTTTGAAGCCTATCCTAGTTATAGAGTACAAATCTTCGTTGCAAATCCTTTTTATCTGTAAGTACTTCTTATATTTTCAGCCAGAATTTTAAGCAAAGCTCTCACAATGTAAAATTGAGGAAATTTACTTGAAAAGATCTCCATAGGGGTTAATAGATTGCTGATAGATACTGGATGGTTAAATGAAGACATGATGCAATATAAAGAATCAGTAGGGTTTTTGTAAAAACACCCAATCATAACACACACACACACACACACACACACACAGCCTTTGAACAACACAGAGATTAGGGGCACTTATCACACTGCACAGTCAAAATTCTGTGTATGCCTTTGACTTCCTGAAAACTCAATGGCCTGCTATTGACCGGAAGCTTTATCCATGGCATGAACAGTCGATTAACATAAATTTTGTATGTCAGACATATTACTTATTGCATTATTAAAATAAAGTAAGCTTGAGAAAAGAAAATGTTATTAAGAAAATTATAAAGGGGGCCGGGCATGGTGGCTCACGCTTGTAATCCCAGCACTTTGGGAGGTCAACGCGGGTGGATCACGAGATCAAGAGATCGAGATCATCCTGGCCAAAATGGTGAAACCCTGTCTCTACTAAAAAATACAAAAATTAGCTGGGTGTAGTGGCACATGCCTGTAGTCTTAGCTACTCAGGAGGCTGAGGCAGGAGAATTGCTTGAACCTGTGGGGTGGAGGTTGCAGTGAGCCGAGATCACTCCACTGCACTCCAGCCTGGCACCTGGTGACAAAGCAAGACTCTGTCTCAAAAAAAAAAAAAAAAAGAAAATTATAAGGAACAGAAAATATACTTACTATTAATTAAGTGAAAGTGTACCATTATAAAGGTCTTTATCCTAATCATCTTCAGATTGGGTAGGCTGAGGAGGAGGAGGAAGAGGAGGGGTTAGTTTTGCTGTCTCATGGCTTGTAGAGGCAGAAGAGGTGGAAGTAGAAGGGGAGCAGGAGAGGAAGGCCCACTTGGTATAACTGTATGGAAATACATTGCCATGTCTCTCTGATGTTTTTGCATTTTTATTTTTCTAAAAATGTTTGTGCATGGTGCAAATTCTTCTACCATTTGCTTTAGTTTTAGTGTCTGTATCATAGAGGGATTCATGTTATAAAAGAAGTCAAAAGCAGTTTTGAATGATGGGAATCCTTCTCCCAGATTGTCTAATGCACTTCATTTTTTGACACTGGTTCTTCTGCATCTTCTTCTTTATTGTCTGGCACTTGTTCCGAAGCACTCATCTCCATAAAGTCATCTGTTAATTCCTCTGGTCTCATGGCTGTTAGCAGTTGAACTTCTCCAAGATCCATATCTTCAAACCCTTTATCCTCTGGTTTTTTTTTTTTTTAAATCATATCCACAATCTCTTTCATGATTTCCTTTATTGGCTCTGTTGTAAATCCTGTGAAGTCATGCACAGTATCTGGACAGTTTTCTTCAGTAGGAATTTATTGTTTTTGGGTTTGATGGCTTTTGTGGGTTTGTAACAACCCACAAAACAACAGTGGCATCTTCAGTTGTGTAATCCTCTCAGACTTTCATGATGTTCTTCCTGTAGAGGTTCTCTCCCAAGCATTGACAATCCCTTCCATAGAGTATCATGTGTAATAAGCCTTAAGAATCATATGACCCCTTGATCTAGAGGCTGTATTAGAGAAGGGGTTAGGGGCAAGTAGACCACTTCTGTATCTTCAGTGTTGAACTCATGGGGTTCTGGTTTGGTTGGGGGCATTGTTTAATATGAATAAAACTTGAGGAAGCTATTCCTTAATGGAAAGCTACTTCCTGATTTCAGGAAAAAAGAAGCAATGAAGCAATCAGAAAAAGCATTCTCATTGTCCATACCTTTTTGTTGTATAGTCAAAAGACTGGAAGCTGGTGTTTATCTTTTCCCTGCAAGGCTTATGAGTTAGCAGCTTTCTGTAGTAGATGTGGATCATCCTGATCATCAACCTGACTGACTTTGCATAAATAGAGTTAGCTTATCCCTTCCTACCTTAAATCCTGCTGCTCGCTTCTCTCCCTTACTAATACATAAATGTTCTTTGTGGCATTTTTTTTTTCTACAACAGGGTACTTTCATCTTTAGTAAAAACTTGTTTAGGTAGATTATTACATCTCAGTGATTTTCTTAGTGGTGTCTAGGAATGCATCTGCTTTCTTTTGGTTGGCAGTAGCTGTTTTTTGACTGTTATCTTGACATCTTTTAAGCTAAACCACTTTCTAAAAGTATCAAACCATCCTTTGCTGGCACTAAATTCTCCAGAATTAGATCCTTCACCTTCCTTTTGCTTCAAGTTGTCATGTAACAACTTTGCTTTTTCTTGAATCATTTAGAAAGGATACATATGCCTTTCTTATAGCAATGTTGCACCCACATAAAGCTGTGGTTTCAAGATGAGGAGAAAGGTATTTTGCAAAACATGCAAATTTTTAAAGTACGAGAGTATACCTACAAAGTGATGGCTTCATAAATCTCCTTTTCACATTTTACAATGTTTTTTTGTAACTGCAGGCCTCAGTTTAGGGTACATATCAACGAATTCAACTTTTTCTGCGATGTCATGACTTTAATTTGCTTCTTGGGAGCATTTTCAGCATCCGTGGTAGTAGTTTTTGTAGATCCCATTGTGTTATTTAAAGTTTATGATATTACACCAAACAATGCAAAATATGAAGAGACAGAGAGAGATCACTTTTTACCATAATACACAATTTAACTGGAGTGATGAACTGTTCACCTGGAGGTGATTAGTGTCACAAGGAATTTTATGCTGAAATTCACACCACTAGAGCTCACTGCAACAGCATTGGGACGTTCCTATGCAATTATTATTGTAGTACAGTATGTACTGCAGTTAATTTTATGCAATCATAATTTAAAACTGAACCTCTAAGTTTGTTTACATTTCTCTTGACTGCAAATATTACCATGTACAGTTTTAGTGTTTGTATGCAAATGTTTTGATAAATCTTAACTTTTAATAATAAACTTGTATGCATTTTATGGTAGTTAATGATAAAATAGACTTGTGTCTACATCTATGTTAGGCTTTCATGAGATTCTTAACTTTATCTTAATTTTTTTGATGTTTCTAGGCTATATAGCTCACATATAAGTTTCTTCAAATTGTCAAAAATCTTTATAGAAGTTTCCAATGTATGTATTGAAAAAAAAATCCATATGCACATGAACCCAGACGGTTTAAACCCATATTATTCAAGGGTCAATTGTACATACACAGAAATGCAAACCAGATACAAGCACACAGAGACACATATACATACAAGCATATACATAGACATATACAAACACACACTTTCTGTATTAAATCTTAATTTACTAAATTAGAAACTCTCATTGAGTACATAGGCATTTATGCAAAGGATTTTGTGTACTCTTTACCTGGTTTCCATAATGTTGTCTTAAGTAGTTGTAGAAAATACTAAAACCAGGAAGTTAAAAAAAAAAAAACAGAAAGTTGACATTCATATATTGTTATTAACTAGGCTACAATTGTGTTCAGTTTTCGCCTTTTTAAAACCTGCATTAATTTGTGTGTGCATACATGTGTGCTTGTGTATTTCTGTGCAGTTTTGGAATTTCATATTTTTGATAAGCCCTCTGGGTGCATTATAATAAGACAAGATAAATACACACTAAATTAATGCAATTAATAACAAAAAGAATGCAGAAAAATAACTTTGTGGCTTTTTGAGTACAAATTCCCAGGTTCTGATTTAGGAAGTCTGGAGTTGGCCCCAGGGATCTGCATTTTAGCAGACACCCACGAACACCTGGCTGACTCTGATGCTGTTCTACAAACTAAACTTTGGGAAATTCTGACTGTCATGTTCAGCAGGTAAAACTAGCCTTCTATGGAGGCACATTCATGGAGAGAAGCATGCTGTAACGGAAGTAGGTGAAACTAGTTATTTAAGGGGGCAACACTGAAGGACCAGCTTTTTAATAATTACCTCTATTGAGTGGTGCAATTTTGTTTTTTATAGATAAGGATGCTGACACCCAGCATCCTTATCTGAACACAAAGTGAATGGGTTATATCATCTTTAATGTTGTCTGAAGCTTTAAAATCTTCTAGATTCCCACTTGTATTTTCTGATTCTCTAGATTTGACAAAATTCTATTTTTTTTTTCAGAGCATGATGTAAAACTCAAACATTTAATGAAGGTTGGTCTGATTGATGTGAAAGGATCAACTTGATTTCATGAAATTAAGGATATTATTGATTTAATTTAATGTTGTTGATATATTGTGATCCCCAAGAGTGGAGGTTCTTCTGTAATAGATGAAAATAATAAGTAAATTAACCATTTATTATACACATATTCCACAAATATTTAATGAAAATAAATTGGTTTGAGTATTTCAAGTCAAATGTAGTACCTGCAAATTTTGAGTTTTTGTTAATAGTTAATTAAATGTTGATAAACATTCTTTTCCTCTTCAGTTCAATGTAAATTCTTTGTAGAAATTGTCTATCTTCCCATTTACTTTCTTACATTCTGACCTAATTGTTATGAACCACATTATGTATGCTCTCAAATGAGATCTCAGTCATTCAAACTAGTCAAGCAATTTAGAATGAGTGTGCTGAAAGCAGTTTTCTACATAGATAGAATTAGACCAACAGCTGGAACCACTTCTACTACCCAGAAATATAATAGTTTATTTATTATTGCTTGTCTTTATTGTATCCATTCACAGCTGAACTCATTTGGCATAATTTGAGATCTTATGGAATGCAAACCAGTCTCTTTCTCTATAACTTTTGACAGAAACAACGATGAGAAAACACAATATACACACAAAGCCACAAAATACAAACGTCTTTAGTATTTCTCTAAACCCTAGTGAAAGTAGAGCTAGTAGCTGCCAATTGTAACCTCAGGTTGAGTTTTATAGTCTCCCCATATTTGATGACTTTGACACTTTTAGGTTTCCCTGATCCTATCTTTGATTTCTTAAAAAGCATTTTGTCTTGATTTTTTGGCCTGTCATAGGGAAAAGTTGCTGTAGGCATGCATGACTAAACAGGTAGCTTTGTCAGTTTCCAATGGCTAGACCTAGTCAGACATTCTTGCACTTGAATACTTCTATTTTAAGCTATTATTTTATAGTTAAATTTCCTTTAACAAGATACTGCCTCTTTGATCTTCATATAGTTGAATATTTTATTTGCTAATTGTAGCATGGTATTTTTAAATACTATAAATGAAGGGTCCGAGGAAGGCCAAGTGGCATAGGAATTAAGGTATCCTATTAGGAGTGAAAACAAGTACCAGTGACAGTGCTGTTATATCATTCACATTCCCTTGAGCAAGATGCTGGATCTCTTTGCGTGTTTTCTGATTTACAGCTTTGAGAAGGCTGCAGAAATCTCTTGTGTTCATTTAACTAAGTAACATAATAAAGTTACACATGAAAAACTAATTAACAAATGCAAATTAAAAAAATTATTGAGAATTCAAAATTGAAGATAATTAACATTATAATTTCAAAATCACCAGAATATATATGTGTATATATATTTATGTGTGTGTATGTATATGTATACATATGTGTGTGTTTGTGTATATATGTATTTAAAAGTATACTTGTTTTGAAAATGCAGATTGAGTATTCCTTATCTGAAATGCTTGAAGAAGGAGGTGTTTTGGATTTCAATTTTTTTCTATTTTGGAATATGTGCATATACTTAATGAGTTATCTTGGAGAGGGGAACCAAATCTAAACCCAAGTCACTTATGTTTCACATACACCTTAGGACAATACCCTCCTGAAAGTAGTTTTATGCAAGATTTTAAATAATTTTGTGCATGTAACAAAGTTCTCACTGTGTTTTGACTGCAACTCATCACCTGAGATCAAGTACAAAAGTTTGAGTCCAACCTGGGCAATACAGTGAGACCCTGTCTGTTAAAAACTTTTTTTTTTTAATTTGGATTTTGAAGTATTTTGAATTTTAAGATTAGGAATGATCAACCTGTAATATTTTGTTCAGTATATTCTATATATAATATTTGACAAGTTGCACAAAAACATAGATCGAATTATGTCTGAGAGGAAAGGTAACAATAGCTGCCTGTCATGTGTAGGAGGGAGACCTTTACTTTTTGTTGATTAAATTTTAAATTTTGGGATAGTTTTAGATTTAAAGAAAAATTGTAGCATTAGTACATAGACCTCACTCCTGGTTCTACTATTATTAACGTCTTACTTACCTTTCTACTGCAAGGTTGTACCTTCTCTTCTCCCAACCCATCACATTTTCATACTGTACTTTTTGGAATAAAGTCACTATGCACAGATCACACTCAGGGAATGGGGAGTTATGCTCCACCTCCATGAGGGTGGAGTATTTACATAAATTATTAGAAATTCTTCTGCATGGGAGATTAGTCCATTCTTCCCATTTATTTATTTATTCTGTTATTTATATTATCATGAACTTAGGTATGTTTATTTTATGTTTTGAGTTAGAATCAAAACATACTACTTTACTTGTTGCACAAATTTTTCCAGCTTTGGTCATGGGAGGTCTTTCAGTTGAATCATGCATCCCTTTGACATGTTCCGTGTGTGTGTGTGCATGCAAGTGTGTGCGTGTGTGTGTGTGTGTGCGTGTGTGTGTGTGTTGAGCACTTCCTTACTTTTTGGCACTATAAAGTGCTCCAGGCTCATCTTGTTTATTTTCTTCCGTAGTCCTAGAATCAGCCATTTCTTTAAGGAGCCCTGGTTCCTTTTATTGACAAATGATTAGAAACCACGGTCTGGGTGCCAGATGTGTTTCTTTGGGGAATTTTTCTTTCTAGCTCTTCTCAGATGAGACAACAACAATATCTATGTATATCTATGTATAATAAGCAATATATATACGCATGCCCATAAACATGTAACCATGTCTCTACATTAAACTAAACATGAATTCATACTCATACCTCCAACTCTAATACATTATCACATTCTAACCTCATCTCTTTGCTATCTGTTAACCCCCACTGCAGCAGTGAGATATCTGGTTTCCATCAGCCACCATCCATTCACTTAAGTATTCAGTTTCAGTATACATATATAGTTGTTTCAGAACTGATAACCTGTAAACCATGGTAAGGAAACTCAATCAACTAGGCTGTGAGACTGACACACAGTCCTTTTTGCCTATAGATAGCCTGTACTCACTTTCAACATTACTTGGGTCAGCACCTGTTTTCCCTCACCACCTTTAGTGAAGTTTCTTCATACATTAGTCATATAGTTTCATTGTTATGTCATATTCTGCATTTGTTCCTGGGATCCTCAACTTCTCAAATGAGGTTTTAAAATTTACATACTTTAAATAAAGTTCACTCTTTGTGTCACAAGGTTCTATGGGTTTTGAGAAACCCATCGTGTCCTGTACCTACTTTCACTGTAGCATAAGAATAATTTTCTGCCTTAAAAAACATTTATGGTGCTTCTTCTATTAATTATCACCCTGAATTCCTAGCAACCATTGATGTCCTTACCGTTTGTATAGTTCTTCCATACCCAGAATATGGTAGAATTAGAATCAGACAATATATGGTCTTTTCATAGTAGTTTTTTTCATTTAGCAATATTCATTTGAGGCTCATCATGTTTTCTCCTTGCTTATAGCTCATTACTTTTATTCTTTAATAATTTTCCATTGTGTGTGTGCAATTACAGATTTTTTTTTCCATGTACCTATTGAAAAACATCTTGGTTGTTTTCAGGTTTTTGGTAATAATGAATGAAGCTGCTAAACATTCATGTGCAGGTTTTTCTGTGGATATGTTTTCAAATCAGTTGGTTAAATATCCAGAAATGTAATTGCTGGAAATTAAAAACCTTACAAATATCAAGTTTTCCAGTCCACAAACATGAAACATATTTCCATTTGCATAGATATAATTTTTCTTTTATCAGAGCTTTATATTTTCCCATATAGATCTTGTGCACATTTTGTTAGATTTATATACTAAATACTTCATTTAAAAATTTTTATTTTTAATAATTAATTTTTGTGAGTACATAGGAGTTGTATAAATTTATGGAGTACATGAGATATTTTGATTCAGTCATACAATGTGTAATCATCAGGGGAAATAGGGTATTCACCACCTCAAGCATTTATTCTTTCTTTGTGTTTTAAACAATACAATTAAACTTTTTTAGTTATTCTAAAATGTACAATAAATTATTGTTGACTGCAGTCACCCTGTTGTGCTGTCAAATACTAGTTTTCATTCATTTCATTTAGCTATGTTTTTGTACACATTAACCATCCCCACTTCTCTGACCCTACATGACTACCCTTCCCAACTTCTGGTAACCCTCATTCTACTATCTATCTCTGTGAGTTAATTGGTTTAGTGTTTTTAGCATCTACAAATAAACAAGAACATGTAAAGTTTGTCTTTCTGTGACTGGTTTATTTTATTTTACATAATGATCTCCAGTTCTATCCTTGTGGCAAATGACAGGATCTCATTTTATTTTTAATATAGCTGAATAGTACTCCATAGTATATACATACCACATTTTCTTTATTCATTCATCTATTGATGGACACTATTGTAAATAGTGCTGCAATAAACCTAAGAGTACAGATATCTCTTCAATCCACTGATTTCCTTTCTTTTCAGTGTATACCTAGAGGTGAGATTGCTGAATCATTTGGTAATTCTATTTTTAGCTTTTTGAAAAACTGCCAAACTTTTCTTCATAGTGGTTGTGCTAATTTACATTCCCATCAACAGTGTACAAGTGCTTCCTTTTTTTCACATCCTTGCCAGCATTTATTATTGTCTATCTTTTGGGTATAAGTCATTTTAACTGGGTAAGATAATATCTAATTGTAGTTTTGATTTGCATTTCTCTGATCAGTGATGTTGAGCATTTTTTCTTTTGTCTGTCATTGTATATCTTATTTTGAGAAATATCTATTCAAATTTTTACCCTAGTCAATGTTTTCTTGTAGTAGTTTCATACTTTGAGGTCTTATATATAAGTCTTTACCCATGTTGATTTGATTTTTGTGTATATAGAGAGATAGGGATCTAGTTTCACTCTTTTTCATATGGATATTGAGCTTTCCCGGAACCATTCATTGAAGAGAATGTCCTTTCCCCAATGTAAGTTCTTGAAAGCTTTCTCAAAAATGAGTTCAGTGTAGATGTATGGATTTATTTCTGGGTTCTCCATTCTGTTCTATTGGTTCATGTGTCTATTTTTATGTCAGTATCATGCTATTTTGGTTACTGTAGCTCTGTAGTATAATGTAAAATCAGGTAATGTGATTTCTCCAGTTTAATTCTTTTTGCTGAGAGTAACAAAAAAGACCTTTTTTTTTGGTTAACTTTGCCTATTTTTGATCATCTGTGGTTCAACATAAATTTTAGGATTGCTTTTTCCATTTCCGTGAACTACGTCATTGGTATTTTGATAGGAATTGCATTGAATCAGTAGATTGTTTTGGATAGTACGGACATTTTAACAATATTGATTTTTGCAATTCATGAACATGGGATATATTTCCATTTTCTATGTCCTCTTCAATTTCTTTCATCAATGTTTTATAGTTTTCATTGCAGAGATTTTTCATTTCTTTGGTTAACTTAATTCCTGGATATTTTATTTTATTTATAGCTATTGTCAGTGGAATTACTTTTTTTAAAAATTATTTTTGATGCTGGCATATAGAAATGCTACTAATTTTTGTGTGTTGATTTTATATCCTTCTGAATTTGTACATCCAACTAAATTTGTTTATCAGTTTCAATACATTTTTGGTCAAATCTTTAGTTTTTTTTAAAAAAATATAAGATCATATCATCTGCAAACAGAGATAATTTACTTCTTTCTTTCTAATTTTGATGTCCTTTATTTCTTTCTCTTGACCAATTACTCTAGTTAAAACTTCCATTAAAATGTTAAATAATAGTGATTAAAGTGGGCATCCTTATCTTGTCCCAGATCATAGATGAAAAACTTTCAATTTTTCCTTATTTAGTATGATACTAGCAGTGAGTCTATCGTATACAGCTTTTATTGTGTGTTGAGATGCATTCCTTCTAGGTCTAGTTTTTTGATGGTTTTATCATGAACAATGTTAAATTTTATCAAATGCTTTTTCAGCACTCTTTAGTATGCCAATTGCATTTTTCAGCTCCAAAATATCTGCTTGATTCTTATTAATTATTTTAATCTTTTGTGAAATTCATTTGATAGAAATCTGAATTTCTTCTCTGTGTTCTCTTAGATTTCATTAGCTTCCTGAAAACAGCTATTTTGTATTATTTGTCTGAAAGATCACATTCTCTTTCTCTCTGGGATGGGTCACTGGTGGCTTATTTACATTGTTTAGTGAGGTCATGTTTTCCTAGATGGTCTTGATGCTTCTGGATGTTAGTCGGTATCTGGGCATAGAGGAATTAGTTATTTATTGTAGTCTTCACAGTCAGGGCTTGTTTGTACCTGTCCTTCTTGGAAGTTTTTTCCAAGTATTCGAAGAGACTTCAGCGCTGTGATCTAAGCCATGTCTGCTTTAGGGGCCACCCCCATCCCAGTAGTGCTGTGACTGTTGCAGACTCATAGATTTATCTTTTTGGCGGTATTGCATAAGATCTGGGAGAATTCTCTGGAATAGCAGGCAGACACTCTTGTTCTCTTCTTTCATATTTCCCCAAATGAACAGTGTCTCTGTCTCTCTGTGCTGAGTTGCTTGAAGGTATGAGAGGGGTGACACAAGCACCCCTGAGAGCCATACCGGTGGGACTCTTTAGATAGCAGGCAAAAAATTCTCCCATGACAGGGCCCTTTCCTTTAAAGCAGCAGGTTTCCTTCTGGCCAGGGTATGTCTAGAAATGTCGTCTGGGAGCTAAAACCCAGAATGGGAGCCTCAGGACTTTGCCTGGTGTTCTAGTCTATTATAGCTGAATTATTATCCAACTTGCAAGACAATTTTATATGTATATAATTTTATAAGGTATACAAAAAACACTTGACTTTTTAATGTTAGCTTTATGTCCTGCAACCTTGTTGTAATTGCCTATAAGTTCTAGAAGGTTTTTTTGTTGTTGCTGTTGATTCTTTTTATTGATAAATTCATATATAAACCATTATGTTACATATAAATAAATGTTTTTATTGATGTATCTTCAGGCTCCATGAGTCTTTTTTTGACTGTGTCAAATATACTGGTGAGCTTAATAAAGACATTAAGAGTTCTGTTATAGAGTTTTTATTTCTTGCATTTTATTTAATTCTTTGAGTCTTTACCTCTCTGCTTGTATTACTCATCCGTTCTGGCTTTTGTCTACTTTTTCCATTAGATCACTTAATGTATTAATCATAGTTATTTTAAATTCCTTAACTGTTATTTCCCACATTTGTAGCATATCCTGACTGTGATTCTGAAGGTTACTTAGTCTCTTCATGTTATCTAGTGAAATAACTACATGACCTAGACAAATTTCTACCCCACTTCAATTCTGGTTATCTTTAGGAAGCAGAATGCCTAAAGATCAAAAGTTCCTCCTTGTTACCAGACTAGCTAAGACTGGTGGGATCCAAGATGGCTCACTTGATTACTGTGAAACCTCTAATTTCATTATAATCTAATTTTCATGCAAAGTGACACTCACACCAGGTCCATGACAGTTGACAATCACCATGACATCAAATAGAAAAAACCATGAAAGAATGAAAAGGAAGGTGACAATTCCAATTTCTATACGTTCTCCACTTATTTCCTGAAAAGTCATGAATATTTCTCCCCTTACTTTTAATGCTTAACCTCTTTATTAAAGATGCCCGATATCTGTTACTACCTGGCCCTCATGGGCTGAGAAGTTGATTTGTGAGCCAAATTCCTGCTTCTTAATTCCAAGGCCATCTAATAGAATCTGCACTGCTTAATGCTCACTTTTGATTTAGCATATTGGCTTCGTGGCGCTGAAGAGGGAAAGACCACAGTTTTTTGAGAATTAGCTTTGTCAGCAACATTCAGACTATACACACCCATACACATGCACATATATGCTGCCTTTTCTGTGTGTGTATGTATGTATATATATATATGTATATGCATATATATATATATACATACATATACATGCATATATATATATATGCTGCCTTTTGCTTTTGGTATGTCTTGTAATTTTCTGTTGAAAGCTGGACAAGTTGAACTGAACAGTAGGAACTGAGATAAATCAGCCTTTAATGTGTATATTTATGCTAATTAGGCTAGGAGTTGAGCCATATTTAATGTTTGCTATAGCTGCAGATGCCAGATACTTCAAATTCCTTTAGTGTGCTCATTCTGTCTCACCTCTTTAGCCTTCTCTAAGTACTCCTGAAACAGTCTGTTTTCTGTGGCTCTTGCAACTGTAACGCATTCACTGATAATATATTGAAACTGTTGGTGTGGCCCTAAGGTATGAGGGATGGGAAATGTTCTAATATCTTCCTACTAAATACCAGTCTTTCAGTAGATCTGTGTCTTAAGGTGGCTAACTTCATACATGTTTTTCCCGTTCTATTCCCTTGACCTCCTGCATCCTTCTCTGGCTGAAGAATAACCAACTTCTTTCCTGGAAGCCCTGGACTTTGTTGATATGCCCTTATTCCAATGGGCATAAGGCTCTCGAAAAGTTCTTCACCTTGGAGAGCTGGCCTTTGCTATGGAGATGTCTGGGGATATTTTATGCTGGTCATACTTCCTCTCTCTCTGTCAGACCTACAAGAGAGGGGATTCTTCTCAGACATTTACTGTAAGAACCTGTTCAGATTCAATGAAGGAAAACCCATGAAAGAGTAAGGTCTCCCTAAGACTGCAACCCCCAGAGTTTCTTATTTTCCGGTTAGAACACAGCCTCTAGGAAAAACTACCATTCACAGGTTCTTACCAGGTTCTGGCTCAGTGGCTTCTGTTCTAGGCCAGCCAATCTCAAGTGTGACTATCTGAGTTCTCCTCTTTGCTTAGGTTTCAAGATGGTTGTTTGCTTGGCTACCTCAGTTCTCCAATAACCACAAGAAAGGCCACTGATTTTTTATTTGTCCCAGTTTTTCTTTTAAGTACAAGAGTGATGGCTTTCATGTTATTTCCATGTCAAGGCTGAAACTGGAAGTCAGAACTTTTATGTTTTACTATGTATAATTCTGTTCAATTATTTCTTCTATAATAAACATATATTAATGTTGATATGAAATAAGCAAAATAAATGTATTGCTCATTTATGTAGTTCATTGGGTAGAGATCAGGTTGAAATTAACCTGAAACACACAACTCTTAACAGACTTATGAAAGGGCCAAGAATGAAAGGTAAATTTAAATAACGTTTTTTGGGATAATTCTTTGATTTCCTCACAGATTAGGCAAGAATCAAATTTCAGATATGTTTATATGTACACATATACAAATACATATGATACATATAAACAAATGTGTACTATGTGACTTATGTGTATTATATGAAACTATATTTGCCTGAAGAGGTTGGATAGCATAAACCTTTAGCTTACAGACTTTGGAAGCAATGCCTGGGTTCAAATTCAGTACCATCAAGTTTGTCAGCTTAAAGCACTATTTACTAAAAAAGTAATAAAAAGACAATGCTTAATGTCTACTAGATTATATGAACTATATTAGAGTTTTTACATATTTTAATCGACACTACCATCCTATGAAAAGTGTATTTTGAAAGCCCTTTTTAAAGTTGAATAAACTGAAGTCTCAGAATGATATACCACTTGCCTCAGGCTATACAGCCAAGAAGTGAGAGAGCTTGGATTTGATTCCAAAACTGCTGAGTCTCAAATTAAGTCTTTTTCTGTTCTCTGCTTCCCTTAAATGGCAGGAAGATTAGACCCAATCACAGTACATAATCTGGGGAGAAGTTCTAAGGTTCTGAGAGGCATTCAGTTGGCTTATTTTAAGTTGAACTGTCAGCATTAGGAATGAGCCCGTTGACTCTTCTTGCCCCTGGCTGAAATCCTTGTAAAAAGATAGTAATCAGTTATGCCTCTTTGACAAACTCTTGTAGTTGGTTCCTGGATTTCTCTTGTCTCTGATCTTCCATAACATATTTATCAGTTTTCCTAACATAGCTGCCATCTAGTCATGCACATTGGTGTTAGCCTAGTGATTAAGATTTTGAAGTCAAACTCCCTGGGGTTATCAACTGATTCTGTGACTTATAAGTAAGGGAGCTTAAAAATGATCCAACCCCAACTTTCTCATCAGCAATTCAGGGTAATTGTGATACCTACCTCATCAGGTGTTTATGGGAACCCCAATGAAATAAGTTTTGAAAAGGACTTATTAGCTAAGTGTCTAACACCCCATTGTTCAATACAGTGTGCGCTAGCTGCATGTGCTGACAGAGTATTTCAAAGAGAGTTGGTGTAAATGGAAATTAGCTGTAAGTATAAGAAGTACAATGGATTTAGAAGACTCAAAACAAAAGATAGAATACAAAATATTTCATTAATAATTGTTAGTGTTGATTATCTATGGAAACAATAATATTTTGGATATAGTAAGCTTAGTTTTTTAGTCTCTTTTTCTGTTTACTTTCTTTTAAGGTGGCTTCTAGACAACTTAAAATTATGTATGTAGCTTGTATTATGGAAAACATTATACAGTTGACCCTTAAATAACATGGATTTGAGTTGTATGGGTCCATTTATACATGACTTTTCTTCTGCCTCTGCCGCCCCTTAGACAGGAATATGAACTCCTCCTCTTCTTTCTCCTCCTCAGCTCACTCAGTGTGAAGACAACAAGAATAAGGAATTAGTAAATATATTTTATTTTCCTTATGATTGTCTTAATAAAATTTTGTTTTCTCCAGCTCACTTTATTGGAAGAATATAATATCTAAAATATATAACATATAAAATATGTGTTAATCGACTGTTTATGTAATTGGTAAGGAGTAAGACTTCTAGTCAACAATAGTTTGGTAGTAGTTAAGTTTTTGAGGAGTCAAAAGTTATTTGCAGACTTTTAATTGTGCAGAGGTCAGCTCCCCTGACCTTTGTTTTGTTCAAGGGTGAACTGTGTTTGGACAGTGTTGCTCTAATACATAATAGACACTCAATAAACATTATTTTTCATTAAGTTCTGCAGCCAGTGAATTATGATCATTATGCCTCATTTGTTGGCTTAAATTTATTCATTTTAAGGAATATCTTAGTAGTCTGAAAATGTTTAACACCAAAACAAACATGATATAATCTATCCTTAAATACATGCTATTGTTCTTATGTAAGAAAAAAGTAAATGTGTGAAGCAAAAATATGTTTCTCATTTCTTGCTTACAGTATTCTCCTGAGGTACAACAGACCATATTAATGACATTAGAAAACCTTGATTCATGTTGATTGATAATATGGAAATATCTGTTTGACACTTAAAGCATGACATCTGAATTCTGCCTTAATTTCATTTCTACAGAATATAATGATTGTTGGAGCCTGAACTCCTGCAGCTACATCAGCAATCTATGATCTCTGCCCAAAGTAATAAAATGTACTAATGAAACATGATAGATGTAATTGGTAAATTATGAAGCAGTATAACATTTATGTTTACAACCCTATTTTGGAAGGATTCCACCAACATCAAATGTGCTAAGATAATAATTAGTTTTATACATTTATTGAAAAATTGTTATTTATGAGACATTATAAGAAATGATTCATCATTTTTCATGGTGCTAATTTTGCAAATACCTGGAAAATCTTCTTTGATTATTGAAATTTTGCTAGTCTTCTCCTTGGGTCAAGACTAGATCCTCAAGAATTCCCCTATTTTTTGTCAGTTCTTTATGAATCCCCTGAATATTCATGGAGTCAAATCCATTTAGGGCCTATCTTCCCTGCATATCATCCCTACTTCTCAGATTGGAGCTCCTTTCTTAACCAGTTTTTATCACAGTTATCAGGAGATATGCTACTAATTGCTCTTAGAATAAGTAGTTTCCACTTAATTGTTCACGAAGTACTAACTGAATATGTTATCAATAAAAATGTACTCTATCCCCAAATCATAAGCTATAAAAAAGTACTAGAAAATGTGTAAAGAAAAATTTAAAGTCTTTAACATATTGAAATAATACATTTTTGTATTCTTAAACTTAATAAGAAAATTTTAACAAAAATTTGACGGCAGAGAGAGTACTGTGAAACAGTATTAGTACCCATTTACTGAACTCTTTATCCACTCAGTTTAAATATATATATTTTATACCTAGTTCAAAATAATAAATGTGTTCTCTTTTAATATTAAACAATCAGGACTAAATTATTAACAAGTAAAAAAATCCCTAATTCTATCTGTAAGATAATAAAACTATGGTATTATTAAACTTCTCTGATGTTATTAGTAGTTAAAAGCTCAAAGCTCAGAATAATAAAAAGACATAAACCATTTATTAATTTCAAACTCCCAGGAACATCCAGAATTAATACATACATATTTTCTAATTGAGAATTTTAAATAAATAAAAAATAAGAAAGTGCTATTTATTTTTTTAAAATCCCATATTATTTTGAAACACAGCTAGGCAAGGAGTGGGAGAAAGGTAAAAATCACTGAAATCTAAAGATCATGTGAACAGGTGTTTTTTATAGTAAGATTCTAAAATTGAATAAATTTTAAATGCAGTATTCTCTTAGTGACCTACATTTACAACTGATCCTCAAGAAGAGAATGAATTATGCTATTAATTTTACTATTTAGACCAAATTCAGTTTTTAAAAAATGGTAACAATTAATGTAGTGTCTTAAAGTAGAACAAATTTGTTTCCCACTCACCCTGTGAAATAAATCATGTATTGAAATAATTTTAAATGCAGGTTTATTATTAATTGCTGAATTATTCTCTTACAAAGACTCTTGGTACACATGTTTCAGAAATTGCTGAACTGCATTAGATTGGAAATGGATTCTCCCACGCAGTGGAGAAAGAGTGCTGCTCAACATAGTTATGTGATACGGTTTCAGACCATTGAACATGATAGTCTTTTCTTCAGATTGAATATAACTTGTTTAAGGCTTTATGTTTATTAAATTATCCATATGGCACTGAATCTCATGCCAATTATCAACCTAGAAGGAGGACATGCTCAGCCTTGTAGACTATTCTGTACCGGTCATGTTGTTTGGTCCTATATTTCCAATGACTTCAACTTATCCCCACATTCAAATATTCCCATGCCTCCACTATGGTCCATGTTGCTACCTTTGTGGCTATGCCTTTAATTGCTCTGGATTCCAGTCTCCTTAATCAAAATAGTGCCTTAATCATAGTGACTAGAACTTTCAGGACATCTACCACATGCTAGGCACTGTGCTAAGCACTCTTCATGGATATCAGTTAACCCTCACACAAACTGTACAAGTGCTTCAGAGAACATGCCAACAGATCCCAATCTGCATTTTCAAAGCATGGAAGCTGCGGCTTAAGAAATTAAGAAATTTGCCCAGAGTTCCAACCACCAAGTGGTACAGCCTGTGGACAGTCTGATTCCAGATCCTTCTCTTCACATCACAATTCATGCCATCCAGGCATGTGGTCCTGTCACCAACTTGGGGAATGCACTTTCTGTCTGAAGTCCCCGTGACTTCCACCCAGGGCATTCTCTAGCTCTTTTTTCTACCCACTACCCAGGGTTGTGCTTTTAGCCAGCTTCCCCAAGCCTAGATGAGAGCCAGTGAGGTTGGGGTAGAGCATGGGTTTTTCACCTAAAGTATGACTTTGTTTTAGCCTGACACATACAGGAAGCTTCCTAGGAGAGTGATGGTTTCTGTATGTAGGCATCCAGGAATACATTTTACATCAGGCAATCTATCTTCAATGCTGGCCTTCATGAGAAAATGTATTAAGTCACAACAAAGCACCTACCTTATGGGAGGAATGCACCAGTATACAAGGTACAATGTCTGCTCTAAAGATTCAGTATCTACAGACAATCTAAGAGTTCTGTCACCTCTTGGGGTCCCAAATCTTGGTATTTGACTGCTTTAGAACAATAAGGTGACCAACTTTGTTTCTCATCGAGTATGTCCTTTATCTCTACTAGTTAAGTGTCCTCAGACAACTTTTTTGTCTGCCTAGGGTAAATATCCTCTCTTCCTGCAGTTAGGCCCCAGGGTATCACCTTACAGCAATCTTGATTGGGCACCAAAAACCCCAGCATCTTAGCTGAGAAATGATGACTCAGAGGCAGAAGGACCCTTAACTTGAGGCTATTTGGTAGTAAAAGGAGACAAATGATTAGCTTGACTCTGAGAAGAGCCATGAAATCTCAGTGTAGGGCAATAGGCCAGAAATCAGTAGATCACGAATAGTGGTCTAATTTGTAGGTAACTAGCAATATTGACTATAGAAGATTAGATGGTTATTTCTAAGCAAAACTTAAGCACAGTTGTGGTACTGGGATTCTTTGGTCAAATTAGGGTGGGGAAAAAGAAAGAAATGGAGGAGAACAGATAAATTTTTAAAAATCATGATAAATATTTAAGAGATTATTTTCTTGAATTTGCGTAATGAATTCTGAGATTTTTATTTTCATGGCAACTTTTCCTATTGATCTTAATGTCTCTTAGGCTAATGAACAATCACTCCCAGCCTGTAAAATCAGCTACAGAATACTAGCTAATAATGTAAGACAAGTGTGGACATACGGCTGATTATGTGACTACAGAGTGGAATTCTTCTCCAAAGGTCAGTTTACCCTCTGTAAACTGAGAGGTCAGTGGCCTCAGAGAACTCTCAGGAGTCTGCAAAGGGGTCCCTCAACCCCCATCCTTTTAGTTTATATATTTTTAACAATAGCTAACTTTTTTGTGTCTGTTATATGTACTATCATTTATATAACAATAATTTGTTTTAGGTTGCTTTTATTTTTTACTCCAAATGTAGATTTTGAGAGTAGAGTTTTATTATAGTATTGATAGAGGAGATAGAAAGAAACTATTTAGGCAGATAGTGAGGGCAGAGTCCTCAGCAGAACATTCCTTCTAACAAAAAGCAGCCCAAGAAATCACTCCTTTTCTAACAAACACCAACCTGGAGGATCAGGCTGCAAACATGGATAATGAAGATAGAAGTTAGTGATGGGGGATGTTTGTAGTTGACAGAAAGAGATACCTAGGGCCAGGCATGTCTGCTATGGGGGTTCCACCTCCACTTTTTTAGCACATGTACAGTAAGAAAGAAATAAGCAACATGGAATAGCTCAGGCTGAGGACCTACCTGCATAATAAAATGCTGGGGTGGGGGCTGCCAGAGATTCTCATTCTATGCAGCTGATACACCTGGTCCTAACCAGTTTTTCGCACCCTCTGTAGATCAGATACTACTTTCCCACTAGCTGATCTATAAAGACCCTTGAATTTCACTGTGGAATGACAACTCTTTTCTGGGACCCTCTTCGTAGCAAGAGAGCTGTTCTCTTTCTTTCTCTTATTAAATTTCTGATCTAAACCTCACGCTTGGTGTGTCCACATCCTTGATTTTCTTGGCCCTGAGACCAAGAACTGTGGGTGTCACCCCAGACAACAAGGCTGATTCAGTATACTGTAGAGTTGTACTACAGCGATTTTCTTCATTAATTAATGGTTTTGTTTCTGTTTTAAAGAAAATATCTTTAAAATATTTTTATATATTTTATAGATTGTTTCTATAAATTGTTTCTGTTTTAAAGAAGATATACCTACTCTGGGATATCTTCTTTTCTAATAGATATAAGTCTCATTATGCTCCTTTTCTGGAGTATTATATTTTGAATAAAAATAATTCTGTAACATACAAAAGTCAGGTTTCTTTTTCATAACCTCAAACTTTGACAATGAAATATTTTAATAACAATCAGTTATTTTAAAATAGCATGATAGCTTTGTAAAAATGGAGACGTTATCTGGTACTGCTCTGACAAATCTTTCACAGAAGTATAAGGTGAAGTTATAATTTCTAATCAATTAGCAAGTTTTTTTGAAGGTCAGTCACATGGAAATTATTGGGGAATTCAAAACTATTTGAGGCATGGTCCATGATCTTAAGGAGTACACTGTCGACATGAAGGACCAACACAACATAAAAATATTGTCATGGTCCAAGAGAGAAAGTGACAGTTCAATGTAACAAGAAAGAAATGAATCTACACGATTACTTGCAAAGTGAATGGTGTAGATAATCTGACCACTTCTTGGAAACGAACATGTGAGATAGATTTGTTTGTTGAGCATTTGATCAACGCTAAAGAAATTACTACTAAAATTCAAAGTAATAATATAAGCCATTATTGGATTAAGAAGCAGCACAAATCTGGCTTTAGATGCAATTATACTTTTCTTAAAAGATTTAGCAATAGAACTTTGTTAAGACTGGTCTTTCTGTAAAATCAAAGCTTTACTTGATGGCTAATCATACTTTGAAACTCTCTCTGCTAGCTTTACTGTTTTGGATAATTTTAGTCAAAAGAAAGGACAAATATATTTAGGTTATTATTGATATAGCTACTTCATTAACAGATGACTACACTTTATCTAAGGTTGGTGGTAAATTTCTTACATTTATAAATTTCTTACCATGACAAAAGTGTAGGTAAGTCAATTCCAATTCTCAAGGGTCCATTGTACATCTTTCACCATGATTAGCAAATATTTGTTTTCAAGAGAGTTACTCTACACATTACAGCCTTAGATCTATTTTTTTTCCCCAGGAATATTAGTCTGGCATTAATGGTTTTTTCTCAATATTTAATTAAAAATTTTCCAAACCTATAAAAAATGTCAAGAATAGTGAAATAAACACCCATTAACTTTACTAAGATTCACCAGTTACTGGCTTTTTGAAACATTTTCTTACTCTGTCTCTCTCTTTCTTCATACTACTGTAATAACTTCATAGCCATCTCCTGTTGCTACTGACCTGAGCTCAGGCATTGTAAGTATCCACTTAAAATGTCATGTTATGTTAATCATATCTGCAGGAGCAATTTGTCTCTCCAGTAAATTATATATCACAGTCAAAAGTGATCTCTTGTGGTTCTTGTGTATTTTTTCATCATGCTTGTGCAATATTGTAAACCTTGAATAATACCATGGGGCCCATATGAAGAGCCACTAGTGATACTGGAAGTGCTCCAAAAAAGCAAAGTCATGACGTTGGAAGAAAAATTTGAATTACTTGATATGTACCACAGATTGAGGTCTGCAGCTATAGTTGCCCATCATTTCCAGATAAATGAACCCAGCATAAAGACCAAGGTAAAACAAAAAAAGGAAATTCATGAAGCCGTCACTGTGCTCCACTAGCAAGCACAGAAACTTTGCACTTCTTGCAAAATACTTTTTTAAACGTTTATTTTAGGTTTGGAGGTAGGTGTGAAGGTTGGTTACATAGGTAAACTTGTGTCATGAGAGTTTGAAGGACAGACTATTTCATAACCCAAGTATTAAGCCCAGTATCCAATAGTTTTCTTTATTGGTTCTCTCCCTCCTCCAAACCTCTCCCCTCAAGTAGATCTCAGTGTCTGTTTTTTCCTTTATTGTGTTTGTAAGTTCTCATCATTTAGCTCCCACTTATAAATGAGAACATGCGGCATTTGGTTTTTCGTTCCTATGTTAGTTTGCTAAGGATAATAGCCTTCAGTTCCAACCATATTCCTTCAAAGACATTATCTTGTCATTTTTTATTGGCTGCATAGTATTCCATAGTGTATATGTACCACATTTTCTTTATTTGATCTGTCATCGATGGTCATTTAGGTTGATTTTATGTCTTTGTTATTGTGAATAGTGCTGCAATGAATATTCTCCTGCATGTGTTTTTATGGTAGAATGATTTATATTCCTGTGGATACATAACCAGTAATGGGATTGCTGGGTTGGATGACAGTTCTGCTTTCAGCTATTTGAGGAATCATCATGCTGCTTTATGCCATGGTTGAACTAATTTACACTCCCACCAACAATGTATACATGTTTCATTTTCTCTGTAATTTTGCCATCATCTGTTATTTTTGAACTTTTTAATAATAGCCATTGTGACTGGTGTGAGATGGTATCTCGTTGTAGTTTTAATTTGCTTTTCTCTAATAATCAGTGATATTGAGCTTTTTTATCATATGCTTATTGCCTGCATATATGTCTTCTTTTGAACAGTGTCTATTTATGTTCTTTGCCCACTTTTTAATGGGGTTGTTTGGTTTTCTCTTATAAATTAAGTTTCTAATAGGTGCTAGATATTAGACCTTTGTCAGATGCATAGTTTGCAAAAATTTTTTTCTCATTCTGTATGCTGTCTGTTTAGTCTGTTGATGTTTCTTTTGCTGTGCAGAAGCTCTAAGGTTTAATCAGATCTGCCTTGTTAATTTTTGCTTTTGCTGTGACTTATTTTTGCTTTTGTGGCTTTGTTACAAAATTTTTTTTTCTATGTCTGGGATGGTACTGTCTAGGTTATCTTCCACGGTTTTTATGATTTGGGGTTTTACATTTAAGTCGTTAGTTCATTTGAGTTCATTTTTGTATATGATGTGAGGAAGGGGTCTAGAATTTATCTTCTGCATATGGCTAGTCAGTAATCACAGCATCATTTATTGAACTGAGAGTCTTTTCCCTATTGCTTGTTTTTGTCAGGTTTGTTGAAGAGCAGATGGTCATAAGTGTGTGGTCTTATTTCTGAACTCTCTATTCGTGTTCCATTTGTCTATGTGCCTGGTTTGTTTGTTTGTTTTATGAGTACCATGCTGTTTTGGTTACCATAGCCTTGTAGTATAATTTGAAGTCTGGTAATATGATGCCTCCAACTTTCTTCTTTTTGCTTAGGATTGCCAAGGCTATTTGGGCTCTTTTTTGGTTACTTATGAATTTTAAAATAGTTTTTCCAGTCTGTGAAGAATCTCATTGGTAGTTTGATAGGAATAGCATTGAATTTTTAAATTGCTTTGGGTACTATGGCCATTTTCATGATATTGATTCTTCCTATCCATATGCATGGGATTTTTTTGCCATTTGTCTGTGTCTTCTCTGATATCTTTGAGCAGTATTTTGTAATTCTTGTTGTAGAGATCTTTCACCTCCCTGGTTAACTGTATTCCTAGGTATTTTATCCTTTTTGTGGCAATTATGAATGGGATTCCTTTTCTGATTTGACTCTCAACTTGGCTGTTGTTTGTGTATAGGAATGTTAGTAATAGTTGTAGATTGATTTTGTATACTGAAACTTTGCTAAAGTCGTTTATCAGCTGAAGCAATTTTTGTGTCAAGCGTATGGTGTTTTCTAGATATAGAATCATGTAATCTGCAAACAGAGACAGTTAAACTTTCTTGCTTCCTATTTGAATGCCCTTTATTTCTTTCTCTTGCTTGATTGCTTTGGCTAGGACTTCCAATACTAGGCTGATTAGAAGTGGTAAGAGAGGGCATCCCTGTCTTGTGCCAGTTTTCAAGGGGGATGCTCTTGCTTTTGCCCATTCAGTATAACATTGATTGTGGGTTTGTCATAAATGGCTTTTACTATTTTGATGCATGTTCCTTCAATACCTGATTTACTGAGACTTTAACATGAAGTGATGTTGAATTTTATTGAAAGCCCTTTCTACATCTATTGAGATAATCATGTGGATTTTGTCTTTAGTTATGTTTATGTGATGAATCACATTTATTGATTTGCATATGTTGAACCAAACTTGCTTGGTGGAGATGAAGCCTACTTGATTGTGGTGAATTAGTTTTTTGATGTGCTGTTGGATTCAGTTTGCAAGTATTTTGTGGAGGATTTTTGCATTGATGTTCATCAAGGATTTTGGCCTGAAGTTTCCTTTTTATGTTGTGTCTCTGCCAGGTTTTGGTATAAGGATACTGGCAGACTCATAGAATGGGTTGGGGAGGGGTTCCTCCTCCTCAGTTTTTTGGAATAGTTTCAGTGGGAATGGCACTAGCTCCTCTCTATATATCTGGTGTAGTTTGGCTGTGAATCTATCAAGTCCTGGGCTTCTATTGGTTGGCAGGCTATTTATTATAATACTGATTCAATTTTGGAGTTTGTTATTGGTCTTTTCAGGGATTCAATTTCTTCGTGGTTCAGTCTTGGGAGGGTCTATGTGTCCAGAAATTTATCCATCTCTTCTAGGTTTTCTAGTTTGTGAGCATAGAAGCATTTATAGTAGTTTCTGGTATTTTTTTCCTGTGGGGTCAATGGTAATATTCACTTTATTATTTCTAACTGTGCTTATTTCAATCTTCTCTTTTTTTTTCTTTATTAGCCTAACAAGCAGTCTATCTTAGATGTTAATTAAAAAAAAAAAAATGAACTCCTGGATTTGCTGATCTTTTGAATGGATCTTTGTGTCTCAGCTTCCTTCAGTTGAGCTCTGAATTTTTGTTGTTATTGTTAATTGTACTATAGGTTCTGGGGCACATGTGTAGATGTTACATGATTGTTGCATAGGTACATACATAGCAAGGTGGTTTGCTGCCTCCATCCCCCCATCACCTATATCTGGCATTTCTCCCCATGTTATCCCTCCCCAACCTCCCCAACCCCTGCTGTCTGTCCCTCCCTTAGCCCCCCAGCAATAGACCCCAGTGTGTGATGCTTTTCTCCCTGTGCTCATGTGTTCTCATTGTTCAACCCTGCCTATGAGTGAGAACATGAGGTATTTGGTTTTCTGTTCTTGTGTCAGTTTTCTGAGAATGATGATTTCCAGGTTCATCCATATCCCTACAAAGAACATGAACTCATCTTTTTTTATGGCTGCATAATATTCCATGGTGTATACATTTTCTTTGTCCAGTCTATCACTGATGGGCATTTGGGTTGTTTCCTGGTCTTTGCTATTATAAATTTGCCTCAGTGAACATACATGTTCATGTGTCTTTATAATAGAACAATTTATAATCTTTTGGGTATATACCCAGTAATGGGATTGCTGGGTCAAATGGAATTTCTAGATCTAGATCCTTGAGGAATCACCACACTGTCTTCCACAATGGTTGAACTAATTTACACTTCCACCAACAGTGTAAAAGTGTTCCTATTTCTCCACATGCTCTCCAGCATCTGTTGTCTCCTGATTCTTTAATGATCGCCATTCTAACTGGTGTGAGATGGTATCTCAATGTAGTTTTGATTTGCATTTCTCTGCAAACGCGTCATGTACATTTTTTCTATGTTTGTTGGCCTCATAAATGTCTTCTTTTTAGAAGTGTCTGTTCATATCTTTCACTCACTTTTGAATGGGTTTGTTTGTTCGTTTCTTGTAAATCTGCTTTAGTTTTTTGTAGATTCTGCATATTAGGCCTTTGTCAGATGGGTAGATTGCAAAAATTTTGTCCCATTCTGTTGGTTGCTGGTTCACTCTAATGATTGTTTATTTTGCTGTGCAGAAACTCTTAAGTTTAATTAGATCCCATTTGTCTATTTTGGCATTTTTTGCAATTGCTTTTCATGTTTTACTCATGAAGTCATTGCCTATGCCTCTGTCCTGAATGGTTTTGCCTAGGTTTTCTTTTAGGACTTTTATGGTGTTAGGTTTTTTGTTTAAATATTTAATCCATCTGGAGTTAATTTTAGTGTAAGAGGTAAGGAATGGGTCCAGCTCAGCTTTCTGCATACGGCTAGCCACTTTTCCCAACACCATTTATTAAACAGGAAATCCTTTCCCCATTGCTTGTTTTTGTCAAGTTTGTTGAAGATCAGATGGTTGTAGATGTGTGATGTTTCTTCTGAGGCCTCTGTTCTGTTCTCCATTGGTCTATATCTCTGTTTTTGTACCATTACCATGATGTTTTGATTATAGTAGCTTTGTAGTATAGTTTGAAGTCAGGTAATGTGATGCCTCCAGCTTTGTTCTTTTTGCTTAGGATTGCCTTGGCTAAGTGGGCTCTCTTGGTTCCATATGAAGTTTTAAGTGTTTTTTTCCCAGCTCTGTGAAGAAGGTCAATGGTAGCTTGATGGGGATAGTGTTGAATCTATAAATTACTTTGGGCAGTATGGCCATTTTCACAATATTGATTCCTCCTAATCATGAGCATGGAATGTTTTCCTGTTTGTGTCCTCTCTTATTTCGTTGAGCAGTGGTTTGTAGTTCTCCTTGAAGAGGTCCTTTACATCCTTTGTTAGTTGTATTCCTAGGTATTTTATTCTCTTTGTAGCAATTGTGAATGAGAGTTCACTCATGATTTGGCTCTCTTTGCCTGTTATTGGTGTATAGGAATGCTTGTGATTTTTACACCTTGATTTTGTATCCGGACACTTTGCTGAAGTTGCTTATCACCTTAAGGAGATTTGGGGCTGAGACAATGGGTCTTCTAAATATACAATCATCTCGTCTGCAAATAGAGACAATTTAACTTCCTCTTTTTCTTGCCTGATTTGTCGAACTAGAACTTCCAATACTATATTGAATAGGAATGGTGAGAGAGGGCATCCTTGTCTAGTGCCAGTTTTCAAAGGGAATGCTTCTAGTTTTTGCCAATTCAGTATGATTTTGGTTATGGGTTTGTTGGATATAGCTTTTATTATTTTGAGATACATTCCGTCAATACCTAGTTTATCGAGAGTTTTCAGCATAAAAGGCTGTTGAATTTTGTTGAAGGCCTTCTCTGCATCTATTGAGATAATCATGTGGTTGTTGTCTTTGGTTCTGTTTATGTGATGGATTATGTTTATAGACTTGTGTACGTTGAACCAGCCTTGCATCCCTGGGATGAAGCCTACTTGATCAAGATGGATAAGCTGTTTGATGTGCTGTTGCAATTGGTTTGCCAGTATTTTATTGAGGATTTTTGCATCAGTGTTCATATGGATATTGGCCTGAAGTTTTCTTTTTTAGTTGAGTCTCTGCCAGGTTTTGGTATCAGGATGATGTTGGTCTCATAATATGAGTTAGGGAGGATACCCTCTTTTTGCATTGCTTGGAATAGTTTCAGAAGGAATGACACCAGCTTCTCTTTGTACGTCTGGTAGAATTCGGCTGTAAACCCATCTGGACCTGGACTTTTTTCGGTTGGTAAGCTATTAATTGCTGCCTCAAATTCAGTCCTTGTTATATGTCTATTCAGGGATTCAACTTCTTCCTGGTTTAGTCTTGGGAGAGTGCAAGTGTCCAGGAATTTATCTATTTCTTCCAGATTTTCTGGTTTACCTGCATAGAGTTGTTTGTAGTAATCTCTGTTGGTAGTTTGTATTTCTGTGGCTGCGGTGGTGATATCCCCTTTATCATTTTTTATTGCATCTATTTGATTCTTCTCTCTTTTATTCTTTATTAGTCTGGCTAGTGGTCTATTTTGTTGATTTTTTCAAAAAAACAGCTTTTGGTTTTATTGACATTTTGAAGTTTTTTTTTTTCTCTGTCTCCTTCAGTTCTGCTCTGATCTTAGTTATTTCTTGTCTTCTGCTAGCTTTTGAGTGTTTTATTCTCTAGCTCTTTCAATTTTGATGATAGGGTGTCAATTTTAGGTCTTTCCTCACTTCTCATGTAGGCATTTATTGCTATAAATTTCCCTCTAGACACTGCTTTAAATGTGTCCCAAAGATTCTAGCACATTGTGTCTTCACTCTTGTTGGTTTTGAAGAACATCTTTATTTCTGCCTGCATTTCATTGTTTATCCAGTCAATAATCAGGAGCAAGTTGTTCATTTTCCATGTAGTTGTGTGGTTTTGAGTGAGTTTCTTAATCACGAGTTCTAATTTGATTGCATTGTGGTGCAAGATTCTACACAACATTATTTGGCTAAGCACACTATTATATTCCCACTCACAGAGAAACAAATTTCAGAAAAGATAGAAATTTTAAAATGAAATATCTTATCAATGTAAAAAATTTTAAAAATTGAAATAAAGTTTAAATTAATATAAGCTTCTGAGCAGCTCATTAGTTAGCCGAGCAAGGGAAACTGTCTACTAAAGTTGAGTTAACTAAATTGTGTTTGATTGCAGCAGGTGAATGAATGTGTCCTGAGAAAATAAACTTGATTAAAACTATTAGCCTTTTAGTGTGAACAGTTGCTTGAAGAGTTGAGGACACTGAGGGCAACAGATGGAGTAAACATACTCTCCATATTCTTCCCAATAAGTACAGCTAAATGTCCTGGATAATATATACATAAAACACAAGAAGACTCTGCAAGGTGGAAAGAAGAAAGCAGACTGGATAGAGAGTTTAGGGCCCAAGCAATGACATTGCAATGAGTTCCCTGACTTTTCTTTCTGACTCATATATCCAATACAGAGGGCTGGAGAATCCAGAAACTTAATAATGGCAATGAAGACAGACATTAAAAACCCCAAGTAAAGTTTCTGCTTACTCTAGCCAAAGGGCCAGGCAAGGGGCTACCTAACAAGAGAGCTCTCAGATAATGGCCACTCCACTGCAGCCAAACACCACAGACAAATAGGAAGTCAACCTTTAGCCCCACCAGCAAAGGCAGATTGGAGAACTTGGACATTCATCCTCACTCTTCAGGCTGAAGGGAGGGACCCCAACCCCCAACCATGATTGTCAGAGGCTGGGTGAGGAAACAAGATCTTTGTTCCTGATGGGTGGTAATGAGGAACCCCCGGCATTCATAGGGTGGGTGTGATGACAAAGGGAGCCTGGAATTCACCCCTACATGGGACAGTGGTCTTAGAGGAGGGCTAGTGGAAAGTCAGGGCTTTCATCACTCCTCACAGACAATGAGGACCACTCCCATTCCAATGTAAGTGGCAGCCATGTGGGGAGCCTGAATTTCCATCTCTACCAGTAGTAACAAGGAGTCCACCTCTCCAACTGTCAACAGAGGGCTAGTGGAGGCCCTGGGCATCCAACGCCACTTGGTGAAATGAGATAGTTCCCCTTCCCTACTGGAGTTTTGTCAGAGGGAGCTGCCAAAACACAAGATTCACAAAAGACCCAGTGTCTCATGGCACAGCTAAAGGAAAAACGGATACTCTGAACAACTTTACACATCCATTTGACAAAGTACAAATTACTATAACTTATCCAGTAAGAAATAGATAATTTAAATGGCCCAATAACTATTAATGAAAGTGAATTTGCACACACACCCTCTCTGTATATATACATGTGTAGATATATACATACGTACATGTATATTATTAGAACAGAGTAAAAATCCAAGAATAGCCCACACAGGAATGGCCAACTAATGCTTGACAATGATGTAAAGGTGATTTAATAGAGAATAATGTTTTTAAAAGAATGGTATTGAAGAATTAGATATCCATAATAAAATATTAAATCTTGACATAAACTTCACACTTTATATATGTATTAAGCAAAAGAGAGTTTCTATTTAAATATAAAACAGAATTACAAAACTTTTAGCTTATAAAATTGGAGAAAAATCTTTGGGATTTTCAACCAGAGGTTGGTAAAAAAAAAAAAAAGTTTTTAGATATGATACCAAAAGCACGTTCCATAGAAAAATAAAATTGATAAATTGGACTTCATCAAAATAAAAACTTTAGTCTGTAGAAGACTCCATGAAGAGAATTAAAAAAACAATTTTCATACAGGAAAAAAAATATTTGAATACCACACATCTGAAAAAAGAAACACTCAAAACTCAACAGTAAAATGCAAAGAATTCAACTAAAACATGGACAAAAAATATAAGGAGAGGTTTCACTGGAGAGAATATATAGATGGCAAGCACATGGCAAGATGTTTAACCTTATTAGTCACCAGGAAGTGTAAATTAAGACCACAATGGGATATCATTATATACCTATGAGAAGAGCTAAAATAAAAATAGTAACACCACCAAATGCTGGTAAGAATGTGGAGAAAATCAATCTCTCATACATTGCTGGTGGGTTTGTAATGTGACATACACCCAATCTGGAAAATATTTCAGCAGTGTCTTAAAAAGCTAAGCATACACTTACTGATTGATTCAACAGATTAATTCTCCAGCATTTATCACAGAAAAATTAAAATTTAGGGTCCATACAGAAATTGATACCCAATTATTCATAGCAGCTTTATTTGTAATAGCCAAAACCAGAAAATAACCAAAATGTCTCTCAGTAATTAAGCAAACTGTGATATATCCATACGAATCATCAATGTTAAAAATTTTTAAAAACCTACTGATAAACTAAAAAAGCTGGATTATCTCAAGGGCATTACGAGTATGGGAACGAATTGCAAAAGGTCACAGGCTGTTTGACTTCATTTAGATAATGTTTTTTAAATCGTGAAATTACAGAGATGAGAAGGAGAATAGTGGTTGGCAGGGGTCAGAGATGGTGGTACTGATGGTGGTGTGACTTAAGAGTTAGCATATGGAAGATCTTTGTGATGACTGAATAGCTCTCTATCTTGATTGTGTAGTGGTAGTCACACCAATTTATTCAGGTAATAAGGTGGCAAAGAACCAGCTATTGTTTATTCAAGAAGTCAATGTTGAGTTTGAATGACTGCAGAATTAGCTTCTATGAAGACTGCAAATATTTGAGAGAACTCTAATTTCTCAAATATTTCTCAAATGTTTGAGAGAACTCTAATTTCTCAAATATTTCTCAAATGTTTGAGAAAACTCTAATTTCTCAAATGTTTGAGAAAACTCTAATTCAGTACAACCTGAAGTGGAATCTTTGAAGTTCTGTTACATCCAATTGTGGTAAAAATATGTGTGGGGCAGAAAAAGAGTTAGTTGGAAAAATGTATGAGGCTTTGAAAATGCAAAATATTTGTATTATTCACATGCAGGTAATTTCTGTAAACTACTTGAACATTTCCAACAGAGTTTCTGGATAAAAATCATTAATACTAATTAAGTGAGATGTTGTCCCCAAGAAAGATAATTCCATTTTTCCAATTGGAGAAACTGTGTGAAACCTATGTGCAACTTAGTTACAAAAATTTTACTTATTATATTTTTGACTTCATAAATAAAATTTTTGTGGAAATTCATTTTATCTCTTGTTATACACATACTTATCAAAATCCCTGATTTCACCTCTCACCCCACAAAGCCTAAAGTACAGTCATGTGTTGCTTAATGACAAGGATATGTTCTGGGAAATGCATTGTTAGGTAATTTCATCATTGTGTTAACATCCTAGAGTGTACTTACACAAACCTAGATGGTATAGCCTACTACACACCTAGGCTAGATGGCAAAACCTATTGCTCGTAGGCTACAAACCTGTGCAGCATGTTACTGTATCGAATATTGTAGGCAATTGTAGCAAAATGGTATTTGTATATTTAAGCATATGTGAACATATAGAAACAATAGATGAAAATATGCTATAAAAGACTTAAAAACTGGTACACCTATATAGGATATTTACCATGAATGCAGCTCTCAGGACAGAAAGTTGCTGTGAGTGAGTGTAGTGAGTGAATGTGAAGCCCTAGGATGACATTATTATATACTACTGTAGACTTTTATAAACACTGTACATTTAGGCTACACTGAATTTATTTAAAAACATTTTGCTTTCTTCAAAAATAAACTTAGCTTACCGTAACATATATATTTTTTAACTTTTATTTAATTCATGGGCACATATGTATGTTTGTTATACAGATAAACTGGTGTCACAGGGGTTTGTTATATGATTACTTACAAATTTTAAACTTTTTGACTCTTGTAATAACAAAACACAAAGGCATTATAAAGTTGTACAAAATTATTTTTCTTTATATTCCTATTCGATAAGTTTTTTTCTATTTTAAAATTTATTTACTTTTTATAGTCTTATTAAAAGCTAAGACATGAATGCACACATTAGCCTAAGACCACACAGGGTCAGTATCATCATTATCACTGTCTTCCACCTCCACATCCTGTCCCACTGGAAGGTCTTCAAGGGCAACAACACACATGGAGCTGTCATCTTCTATGATAACAAATACTTCTTCTGGATACTGTTTGAAGGATCTGCCTGAGGGAGTTTTATAGTTAACGTTTTGTTATAATAAGTAAAAGGAGTATCATTTAAAATAACCATTAAAAGTATAGTGTAGTAAGTACATAAATGAGTGACATAGTCTTTTGTTAAAAGTTTATAAATATTGAAAGTTTAAAAAGTAATCTGTACAACAGACCCCTGTGACACCAGTTTACCTGTGTAACAAACCTGCACATGTATCCAAGAGCTTATAATAAAAGTATATATATATATATATATATATATATATATATATATATATATATGTTACAGTAAGCTAAGGTTATTATTGAAGAAAGCAAAATATCATCATTATCAAGGATTATGTACTGTATAGAATTGTATGTGCTAGACTTTTCCATAACTGCCAACTTGGTAGATTTGTTTAAACCAGCATCATCACAAACATACAAGTAATGCTTTGTGCTATGATGTTACAATGTTAAGATGTCTAGGCAACAGGAATTTTTCAGCCCTTACCTTGTGAGACGACTGTAGTAGATGCAGTCCATTGCTGACTAAGATGTTATGTGGTGCATGACTGTATTTACTCTCCAACTGTTTTCAGAAAACAGTCCCCAGTGTCTATTGCTGCCATCTTTATGTCTGTGTGAATGTAGTGGTAAGCTCTTATTTACAAGTGAGAACATGCAGTATTTGGTTTTCTGTTTTGGCATTAATTCACTTAGGATAATGGTTTCCTTCTGCTTCCATGTTGCTGCAAAGGACATGATTTAGATCTTGGTTTTTTTTTTTTTTTAAATTTAGTCGTTGTACAGTGTTCCATGGTGCATATGTATCACATTTCATTCTTATGGCTGCATAGTAGTCCATGATGTATAGGTACATTTTCTTTATTCAATCTACTACCGGTAGGCACCTGAGCTGCTATTGTGAATAGTGCTGTGATAAGCATGTGAGTACAGGTTGCTCTGTTCTTGTATCACTTCATATGTAGTTGTCAAGAAGTCAGGGTCAACTAGATTGACTTTCCTTTGCAAATAACAGTAGCTTAGCTGAATATTATATTTGTCGGATCTCACTCACCAAGACTGTTTAAAATACCAGTCTGCTGTTTTCTTGCTTTGTGTGTAGTTGCCAATAAATCTTTTGTCAAGTGTGTTTTCTTCCCTTTCTGAATGACACCTTTGTCCTGAAGCCCTGAGGATTATTTTCTGAATCTTTAAAGTCAGTTAGATTTATTAGAAGACATTAGTTTTCCCTGGTATACAGTGGACCGTTAGAATATGTAGATTTAGGCTGGGCGCGGTGGCTCACGCCTGTAATCCCAGCACTTTGGGAGGCCGAGGCAGGCGGATCATGAAGTCAAGAGATCGAGACCATCCTGGCCAAAATGGTGAAACCCCGTCTCTACTAAAAATACAAAAATTAGCTGGGCGTGGTGGTGTGCGCCTGTAGTCCCAGCTACTCGGGAGGCTGAGGCAGGAGAATTGCTCGAACCCAGGAGGCGGAGGTTGTGATGAGCTGAAATCGCGCCATTGCACTCCAGCCTGGCACCTGACGACAGACAAAGACTCTGTCTCAAAAAAACAAAACAAAACAAACGAAAAAAAGAATATGTAGATTTAGGTCTTTTATTTCCAGAAGGTTTTCTTGAATAATAGTTTTACATTTTAATTGCATTCCATTGATTTCTTCTTGTTCTTCACGGACCATTATATGTATGTATATTATCTTCTTTGCTTATCATGTGTTTCTTTCAATGTGATTCTACTTTTTAAAAAAATTAATTTTATTCTTTTGGCTTTTTCTTTATATACCTTACTATATTTTCATTTAAATTCCTTCTGCTCTGGGCTTTTTGTAATTTAGACTTTATTTCTCTTCATTTTGAACTCCTGGTAGCTACTGCTCTCAAAGCACAACTCTGGCACGTTTCAAATCTCCCCATGAAAAGTTGTACACTATTAGGAATGATTTAGCTCCATGTTCTATCATCTCTATGCTACAGGTTCTTTCCTCTTTTCTACACAGTGTCTAATTGACTCTCCCTGCCAGCATAGGTTCTGGAGCTGGGTATTTTGAATTTGGATGTTTATTTTTCTAATTACAGACAATCTGAAGTTTATTGTATTCTTTAAGTTATGCTAAAGGCATATGTTGTAGCTGATCGTTTTCATTTGCTCTCTGTGGCTTTGTACATACATTTTAATCTTCCATATACTAGTAGTGCATCACTAGATGTGCTACTACTATGTGCAAATAGCTCATTTTGGTGGCCCAGAAACACCCAGTCTAAAGTTGTCTCTTTATGTTAAATAAAACATTTTTTATTGATACAAATATTTGTGCATCTTTGTGAGGTACATGTGATATTGTGTTACATGGATAAACTGTGTAATAATTCAGGCAGGGTATTTGGGGTGTCCATCACCTTGAGCATTGATAATTTCTATGTGTTGGGAACATTTCAAAAGTTATCTTCTAGCTGTTCTAAAGCATACAATACATTGTTGCTAACTATACTCATCCTACTCTGTTATGATCATTAGAACTTATTCCTTACCTCCAGCTGTATATTTGTACATATTAACCAACTTCTTCTTATTCCATCACCCCACATCCTTCACAGTCTCCGGTAACTATCATTCTACTCTGGACCTCTATAAAAGCAAGCATTTTAGCCCCCACAGATGAGTGAGAACTTGAAACTTACCTTTCTGTGCCTGGCTTATCTCACTTAACATAATGACCCGCAGTTCCATCCCCGTGGCTGTAAATAACATGATATCATTTTTTATGTCCAAACAGTATTCCATTGTATACATATGCCACCTTTTCTTTATCTGTTTATCCATTGATGGACACTTAAGCTGATTGTATATCTTTGCTATCAGGCATAGTGAAACGATAAACATGGGAGTGCAGGTATCTCTTTGATATGCTAACTTATTTTTCTTTGGATAAATATTCCATAGTGGGATTGCTGAAGCATCTGTTGTTTTTTGTCTTTTTTAGGAGTAGCCATTCTAACAGTGGTAAGATGATATCTCACTGTGGTTTTGATTGCCATTTCCCTAATAATTAGTGATGTTGAGCATTTTTATCTATGCCTATTGCTCATCTATATGTCTTTTATGACAAATATCTATTCATGACCCTGGACTACTTTTTAATGTTTTTTTTTTTTTTTTTTCCTCTTGAAATGCTTGAGTTCCTTGTGTATTCTGGATACTAATCTCTTGTTGGTTGAATAGTTCACAAATATTTTCTCCCATTCAACACATTGTCTCTTCATTCTATTAGTTCATTTCCTTTGCCTAAAGAAAATTTTTAGTTTAATTTAGTCCCATACACCTATTTTTGTTTTTGTTTCCTGTGCTTTTGAGGGCCTAACCATAAAATCTTTGTATAGATCAATGTCCTGACGTGCGTTCTCTGTGTTTTGTTCTAGTGGTTTTATAGTTTCAGGTCTTACATTTAACTCTTTAATATGTCTTAAGTTGATTTTTGTGTATAATGGAGATAGGGGTCCAGTTTTAGTCCTCTGTGTATGGATAGCCAATTTTCCCAGAACCATTTATTGAAGAGAGTTTCCTTTCTACAGTGTATGTTCTTGGCACCTTTGTCAAAATCAGTTGCATGTGAATACATGAGTTTATTTCTGTGTTCTTTGTTCTGCTCTTTTGATCTAAGTGCCTGTTTTTATACCAATACAATGCTATTTTGGTCATGATAACCTTGTAATGTGGACTGCTGGCAGTCACGCGTGTACCCTTTCCCCATGCTGGGGACCCTTTCCCAAGTCTCAGCCCATCCAAGTGGAACAGACTGCTTTGTTTCCCTTGCCTTCCTTGCTTTAGGTGTTTTCTGTCACTTTTCTGTAGAATTCCAATGTTCTCTCTTAGATGATATATTTGAAATGTGATTATCTGCTTCCTATTTTGGTTCTTCTTTGTGAAAGAGGCAAATACCAGATGCCTCTAGTCAGCCATCTTGAAGTTGAGCTAAAGATAATGTTTCTAAATATGTCCCTACATGGCTATATACCTCTCAATTACTGTTTCAGATCACTGAAACAGAGGTTAAACATGTATGGCATTATCACAAAGACACAGTTATTATGATAGTATGTCATTAGCATAGGGCTACACATATAAATCAGTGGAAGAGACTAAGGAGTCCAGAATTATATCACACATATAAGATACACTGAGTTACAGCCAAAAATGCCAATGCATTTAATAGGTAAGAAGTATACCTTCAAATAAATGATATTGAAACAAGAATAAAAAAGAACACTAATTATTATGCCATAGGTGTAAATTTACTCAAAATCATAGACCTACATATAATAGTAGAAAATAATAAAACTTCTAAAATAAAATATAGAAGAAAATTCTCTCAACCTTGGGATAGGTGGAGATTTATTAATACATAAAACATTAATCATTTTAAAATGGATAAATTGAACTTCACTAAAACTAAATATTTTTGCTTTTTGAAAGATTTCATTAAGAAATTGAAAAAAGAAAGCCACAGGCTGGGAGAAAGTATCTGTAATACATATATTTGAAAAAGGACTTGTAGCCACAACTGAATAGTAAGAATAAAATCAACCAAGTAATGTAGAACAAAAAACTTGTATAGTTGCTTCAAAAAAGAGATCTACAAATGGCAAATAAGCACATAAAAGATACTCAACATCATTAATCATCAGGGATATGCAAATCCAGACCAGAATGGGTACCATTACTCACCAGCTAGAATGGTTGAAATTGAAAACATTAGCAATAAAAGTATTGGCCTTGGAACTTTTATGTATTCCTAATAAGAGCATAAAATGATATACTCACTTTGGAAATCTGTTTGGGAATTTTTCATAATGTTTACTATATATTTATCAAATGATTTAGAAATTCTACTTTTAGGTATTTACCAAAAAGATATGAAAATGTATGTCTACATAAAATCTGGCATATGAACATTCATAACAGTTTTATTCATAATAGTCAAAATTTGTAAACAGCCCATGTCCATAAACTGGTGATTGGATAAACGAACTGTGGTAATATCCACATAATAGGATATTACTCAACAATAAAAAGGAGAAAACTACTGCTCTATGCAATAACATGGGTAGATCTCAAAAACATGATGTGAAGCTAAAAAGCCAGGCACAAAGAGTATTATATTATTCTAGTTATAAGAAAATCTAGAAATGATCGATCTAATGTATAATGATGGAAAAAGTATATGAGTGTTGACTAGAAGCAGAGGTGGGTAGTATTGACTGGAAAGGGAACAAAGGAACTTTCTGGAATAATAGGATTATAGTACATCTTACTGTGATGGTGGTTACATTTGTCAAAATCATCACACTGTTTGCTTAAAATAGATTCAACTTTTAAATGAAAGTTATGCTGTAATGGAGTTGATGTCAAACTATAAAAATATTGAAAACATGTCCTTCAGTCATGTCTTCCTGTTATTTATTCTTTTGAAGAGATGGACTAATATAGGAAATTGACTTTTATAGTGCTTTCAGTTAGTGAGATCTCTTTGCACAATGGACTTTAAAGCTGTTAATACTAATAAAATTCAGAAACAGTCACATCTTTAATGCTAAAATTATTAGTAAAAACATATTTTAATATTTCTATCACTTACCTTTCTAAATATTTTATCAAATACAGAGTGCTGACTTTTTGGAAATGAGACACAGAGCAAGAACAGTTTCCTCTGATCATCCTATAAATCTATTCTGTGTTGTTGCATGATTATTTTTCATGCATATATTACTAGGATATTAGTCAAAATGCACCTGTTTGAAAATATGCTTCCTTTTCTTTCATTTTATGCTTTTCTAACTTTTGGCAGATATCTGTCTTCTACATTAGAAAAGTGAAAAGTCAAAAACCTCTTACTTCTTTGAGTGTTTTGAAGCTTCATTTTTTTTTTTTTTTTTGTAATTCTTTCATTCCTCTAGAGTTTTGGCACACCTATTATTTTTTTTTTCCTTGTGGAATACAGATCATCCTGTTAAAAGAGTAATTTGTTTGAAAACATCACTGACCTTAACCATCTGCTTCTAACTTCTAAAATTTGACCAGCAATGATCTTAAGAAAAACAGAAGCTTTCATTGATATAATCAATGGCTGTTTCTTTCAGCAAATTCATGCTCCTTGTTCAGGAATGCTGAAATCTATATCCACACCGTCTGCAGGGTCAGTGCAAGTTGGAAAAGTAGACAGATGCCTAGACATGGTTGTTTCCTGAATAACCTAACTGCCAAATACACATGTACCAGATTGCTTGGGCTGACATAACAAAATACCACAGGCTGAGTGACTTAAACAATAGTTTATTTTCTCACAGTACTGAAGCCTGGAAGTACAAGATCATTGTGCCACGGGGTTGTTTTCTCCTGAAGTCTCTCCTTTTGACATGCAGATAACTGCCTTTTGTCTGTGTCCTCATATAGCCTTTCTTCTCCAGTGCAAACCTAGTTTCTTCTTATCTGTACAAATTTCTTTTGTTTATAAGAACATCAATCAGATAAAATTAGAGCCCATCCTAATAGCCTCATTTAATCTTAACCACCTCTTTAAGTCTTCTCTTCAAATATAGTCACATTCTGAAGGACTGGTGCTAAGGGCTTCAACAACATGAATTCTGGGAGGACAATTCAGCTAATGATGACACATGACCCATCATCTTCTTCCAAGAGATTCTGTAGCCCCATAAGACACCAACTGATCCCCAAAGGAAAACCTGACTGGTCAGAATATTCTAGTAGATCCTCTATGAACAATGCTGTAAATCATCTTCCCCCTCAAGTTTTGCCCAAATGCAAAGAATACATTGATCTCAGAGAATACCCACTTTTCCAATTTAGAAACACTTCTTTTTTGCACAGTTCAACCATCTTATGTGAGCAAAATCTGAAAGGAAATTACTATGACTTTACATAAACATATACAGCTTGAATACTTAGTCTTATTTGAGAAACTGTTCTAATATAGTCGTCAGTCACTACATCTGGATCTTTCAAATGGAATTCCACCTCTATAGTGGCTGCCTCCAGAATTTGAGCCAAGTTTTTTTTTAAATAACATTCACCTTCTGCAACTTGAGCTTTTGCAAGCATGTGGTTTACATTTGAGTCAATCTTCTCATCCATCTGCCCTCAAGAATAGATACATTTTATTATGCATTTCCTGAATTCACACGGAAAAGGTATTATTATCCTGAAACATCAGCAACCAAAAGGCAAGGGAAAGGATTGCATTTTAGTCAGCAGATGAGTCATTTTAAAAATGAACATAGCCTATCAGCTGGTCCTTATGGAAAGTGGAACAAAAGGTATGCTTTTGTGTGTGTGTTCTGTCTTTTTATGTCATAAACTGTATGTCACCTTCAAAATGGGAAAAGACATCCAGAATGTAACTGATTTAACCACAAAAAGTTGAAGTTGAGACGAAATTGTCATTATCACTAATAGTTACTACCTTGCTATACACAGAACTAATTAAATAGGTACAATTCAGCCAAGGTGGTTTACACAAACTCTTTACACACTTAGAGGTCCCTATGATGTACCCATGTAGTAGAAATAAATGAGAAGCTCCTTGCATGGAAGGCATTGGCCTGAACGTTTTTCTCGTTCCTTTATTAACTCTGTTTTTCCCAGCACTTTAGATTTCTTATAATGGTAAAGTAGTGACTTGACCGCATTCACAGAGATTCTAAACTAGTTTCTTATAGGCCAAATTTGGCACATAGAAGGATTTTGCCTCTTGTAGTTTTGTGTGTGTGTGTGTATGTGTGTGTGTGTGTATTTATTTGTCAATTTGCTTGTTTGATTTTAGACAGGGTCTCTGTCTCTCTCCCAGGCTGAAGTGTAGTGGCATGATCACATTAGGCAGCCTCAACCTTCTGGGCTCAAGCAATCCTCCCCCTTCAGGATCCCAAGTAGCTGGGAGTATAGGTGAGCGTCATTGCACCTGGCTAAATTTTCTTTTTTAATTTTGTAGAGATGGAGTTTCACTATGTTGCCTAGGCTGATCTCAAACTCTTGACCTCAAGTGATCCTCTCACCTTGGCCTCCCAAAAGTGTTAGGAATTACAGGCATGAGCCACTACATCCAGGCTTGTGTTCTGCAGTTTTAATTCTTTAACTTATCTTCTACAAAATTAGGAGATTTCAGATAAAAATGTAGAAATTTTGTGGGGTTTTTTCCTAATGTTAGTGGTGTTGGTGATAGGAAGTTGAACCCTGGTTTTAAAAAACATAGAGTCTGTCAATTTAATGGTCTTTTAGCAGCAGCCACGTTGCTCTTGAAGTAAAATGATGAATTTTGTAATAAAGGATAAAAATCATTGAAAATATAAACAAACTGCTATCAAAAGAGTTGTATGATTTATGGAAGAGAAAATAATCATGACTCGTACAACTATTGCTCTTTGAGGTATAAATCAGCATGTGAAAAAAGCATGTGAAAATGAGCATGTGAAAAAAGTGGATGAACATAATTTATTATGAAAACCTCTGGTAAATTTCAACATCACAATAGTTACAGCAAATGCCAAGGGATTTTGGGGAGTTGGTGAACATGGAGGACTAGTTTATAGGTAGAAACGATAGTGAGACTTGAACACATTTGTCAATGCAAATTTGATAAAATGGTGTAGGCAGTCTTATCTAACATTTTCATCAGCAAACTCAAAGAGAGAATAAATAGTAACATGGGCAAACATTACAAATTTTATAAGTTTTTCTGAGTATTGAAATGCCATGGAGAGTATCAAATTGAAGAACTATCTTGTGGAGCTGAGGAAGTTATCATAAAGGTAACACCCTAAATAAGATATCAGCAAGTATGAAGAGAAGGATTCACTTAAATGAATTCCATGAAATATTAGGTGAACCTAACCTATGAATTCCTGAGAGTTTCCAGGAATTCAGATTTCTGGTTTCCAAATTTGAAAGATTAACATCTGTTGGGAATTTTTTTTTTTTTTTTTTTTTTTTTTTTTAAATAATGAAAGAGAGGAAGAGGAAGAGATTTTAGAAAAAGAGAGAAAAGGAGAAAGAAACAGCAAAAGAAAGAAAAAATGAAAGAGAGATTTTAGAAAAAGAGAGAAAAGGAGAAAGAAAGAAACTGCAAAAGAATGAAAAAATGAAAGAGAAAGAAAGAGGAAGAGATATCTGTTGGGAATTTTAAAACTAACTTCCATTAATTTCAGGAGTTGTATGAAGTCAAAATTTCTAATTTTAAAGCACATTTGGAGAGGATCAAATTTGGAAGCTTAACTGTTAGTCTAACTTGGCAAACATGAGAATTGTATAATTATTTATTTCGGGGTAAAACAAAAAACTATGTAGATGAAAAACGTGTGTGTGTGTGTGTGTGTGTGTGTGTGTGTTGTGTGTGTGTGTGTGTGTGTGTGTGTGTGTGTGTAGAGGATATTAAATGAATAAATGTACACATTTTGGTAAAATAGAAATGAGATGAATCAGCTATTAATTTTGAAATACTATTAGATACTTTCTAGTTCCTTATAAAATGAATGAATCTGCATTTGATACTCTGAATTACTTATTCACATTTTATTTAACAGTAGGTAAAGCATCTTCTTAAAATTTACTTGATCTTCTTCTTCTGCTCTGTTTACTTTGCAAGGAAAGCAATGCTATAAATATTGAGATTTGTGTCAAGGATTTCTACAATTACTCACAAGTATAGACTTAAAGGACTTTAAAAACCCAATTGTTCACAAACTTGTAATGATGACTCATATCTTTTAAAGCTGCTTTGAAAACCCTCAGATCTTTCTGTACTTAAAAAATGTAAATGACTTTTTTTGCTCATGGGGAGATTAATTCGCTAAGGTGAAAAATTTGCTAGGGTGAAAAAAATGAATTCAGTCTTCCCCAGTAAGAAAATTGCTCAAAGATTAATTTAGCCTGTTTAATTTAGCTCTCGAATGTTTCTCAGAGCTCCAAAATATTTTTCTACCTTCGTTGCACCTGGGGCATCAATCTGATTATTTTTACTCTTGATTTTAATGTGTCTACTTTCTTCTATATGAAGCTATTTTCATTTTCATTCAGTTCATTTTACCCTTGGTTTCTTTTCCTTTTTTTCCCAGAAGAGTATTACTATTCATATTTTGTTGATTTCTTCTTATCTTATTTTAGGCTCAAAGCTGGAAGAAACTTATAATAGATACCACGTTTTTTCCCCTCCCCTTTCTAGTGAATATGAAGGACTATAGGTAGAAATGATAGTGAGACTTGAATAAGTGAGAATTTTAAAAGTTCTACTCTGTAGAATTGCTTATGTTTAAAAAAAAATAAAATGTTGATAAATCCAGAACACTAAATAAAGCTAAGGGCACTGTGTGTGTTTCCTCAGTGTTCCATTCAAGGCACGAAAGATGTCCGATGGGGCTTTTAACCCCAGATGTGTGAATTTATCCAAGTGTGATGAAACAGAGAAAACATAGTTAAATTACAGCCCATTGAACAAGTTGTTTCAACTCTGCAATTTACATGTTTGATTAATCCATAGGGGTGAGGGGAAGATGAAGGATAGATAAATCATTAATGACTACCAGAGTACTGTACATGCAGGGAGGCAGCCTAACTCATGTGTTTACCTTTCCTAAGTGGCTTGTAACTGTTGTTCATTACCAGGAGACAATACTGAGCATGGACTGGACGACACATCCTTAGGCCAGGTGCTTCTGTTTATTGGGCACAGGATCTGATTTTTACCTCCTTTAATGATACATGAATTCAAATAGCAAGAAGATACGATTTCAATGAGACTGGGGAAAAGATGCAACCTATAAGCTGTCTACAGACTATAGAATAAGTGAAATGTTATGACAAGGGGAAAATATGTTGGTATCATAGCTTGTCTCATATTTCAAGAGCAAAATTGAAACTATACTTCTGAATGGTACAGACTGTGACAACAGAAAAAATACTCTGAAATGCTATTTCAAAAAGTGTCAGGCAGATCATCCTTTGTCCACTAATTTCACTGTGTAGGACAAATATATTTCAGGGGGAAAAAGCAATTTCGATCCTAAGTCTGGGTTGGGTGGTTGAATGGCGTAAGGTTTGAAGGAAGAAGCAAATGCTAAAATAAAAGAAATATATTCTTTAAACCAACATTAATGTTATCCTAATAATAATGTTATACACAAAACAGAGCCAAAGTCAAATAATTGAATGAAAAAGTGAGTATCAGAAAGGTCTTATTATTGGCCTATAGGTTAGAGTGTACATGACTAAATCAGTCATATTCATTATACAATCTTGAATTTTGTGTCCCTATTATTTTGAATCAAAGTCAGTATAATTTTTTATCTTGATATCAAAGTTACATTAATTCCCAGATAATTAAATACCTAAGCAAAAGTGAAAATAACAAATCATATCTAATCTACATTTGTCATTTTTGATTTTAAAATTTTATTTTAATTTTTTTCGCATTATGGCTAAGAATAATGATTAAGAAAAAAGCATAATACAATATTCACTTTTCAAGCAAAAGTGCCTGCAAGCCTCATGTGATGATAATTTCTCTCAATGTATTTTTAGGTTAATGAACCTCAAACAAAAATTCAAATTCTCAGATAATAAGTGAACCAGTAAAGGGCTCAACTCATCACCCATGAATTTAGAGGTTTATACTCAGTGAGTGTCAAACAACTTTTAAAATTCTTCTCTGAAGCAGGGCTGTGGAGGGAGGTTCTTTAACATTCAAAGAAGGCAGGAACATGTAATATCTTTTACTCTGAATTTCAGATTCTCCTGCTCCTTGTCTTTCCCCCTTGACACTAGATTGTTCTCATACGAATGATTTCCAAGTAATGTTGCTCCAGTAGCCTTCCAACTGTCCTCTGCCTCCTCCTCTCCCTCCCCACTCCTTCTTCTATATTGCTATTATTGGGATTTTTTGAAAATGTATTATGATGTGTCACAGCCTGTTCAAATCTCTTTATTATTTTTTCTAAGTTTTTGCAGTAAGACAACCTCTTCATTTTAGTACACAAGACCTTGCAAAACTGTCTCCTCCTTTCTGTAGTAGCCTCTCTCCTCTTGTGACACATGCTCCTGTTATGTCTACCAAACTGCTTATAAGTTGCTCTTTTTTTTTACATGCTCTCGTATCCTCATACTTCTGTACTTCTCTCTGAAATGTCTGCCTGAGTTTCTTGTCTTCCCTCTGCCTAACTTTCTATAGTTTACATAATCAAACTATGCTAAGCATCACCTTCAGGAAAACATTTCCTCTTCAACTCTACTGTGATCTGTATGGTTAATATGTATTCCTTTTATTCTCATGTCATTCTAAAAGCATAACACTTATCACATTGTATGATAATTTATCCCTCCATTGGCTCTTCAAAAACAAGTATCTTTTTGTTCAACTTTGTGTGCCCAGAGCATCTCATAGTATCTGACATAGACACTCATATTTTTAAAATTTTACTTTTAAAATTGATATATAAAAGATGTATGCATTGTCATGATATATGTGACAATTTAATAAATTTATATAATTGGCAAAACTCAAATCATTTTAATTGGGATATTCATCATCTTAAATATTTATCTTAATTCTGGATACATTCAAATTCTTCTCTTCTAGATATTTTGGAATATATAAGAGATTATTGTAAAACATAGTCTCCCTACTGATCTATCAAACATGGGGTCTTTTTAAATCAAATTTTATGTTTGTACCCATTCATCAACATCTCTTTACTTTAACTCTATACTTTAACTATATCTCCCCTCATATTTTGACTTTTGTTGTTCCAATTTATATATTTTCATATTACCTATCTCTTAACAAGTTACTGCAGCTATTATTGTTTTTGATAGATTTGTCTTTTGGGCTTTATACTGTGTTACAAGTAGATTGTACACCACAATCACAGTATAGAGTACTCTGGGTTTGTCCATGTACTAATTTTATCAGTGTATTTTATACCTTCAAATGTTTTCTTGTTGCATGCTTGTGGTTATTTTCTTTCAGACTGAAGAATTCCCTTTAGGATTTCTTATAGACATAACTGGTGATCATGAATTCTCTCAGATTCTGTTTGATGGGGAAAGGCTTCATCTCTCCTTCATATCTGAGGGATAGCTTTGCTGAATACAAGATTCTTGGATGGTAGTGTTTTCTTTCAGAACTTTGAAAATGTCAAGCCACTATTTCTTGACCGGTATAACGTTTGTTGAGAAGTCTGTTGCCAGACAAATTGGAAATCTTTATATGTTATTTTCCTCTTTTCTCTTGCTGCTTTTAGGATCTTCCCTTTGTCCTTGATTTTTGAGGGATCAATTATTATATGACTTGGGTAGTCTTATTTGGGTCAAATCTGTTCTCCATATTTTTCTGTACCTAGATAATTATCTCTGTCCTGAATTTTGGAAAGACTTATGTTAACTATCTCTTGAACATCAATAATTCCTAGTCATGGTCTTAGGAGGTAATTTCTATAACTTGTAGGCAATCTTTATTTCTTTTCATTCCTTTTTCTTTTTTCTCCTCTGTGTATTTTCAAATAGCCTTTGAGCTCACTGATTCTTTTTTTCTTTCCTTTCTTTGATCTTTTCTGCTCTCAAGAGCCTATAATGAATTTTTCATTTCAGAAAATATATTTCTTAGTTACAAGATTTCTGTTGTTTTTTAATGTTTTCAATTTCTTTGTTAGATTTCTATGATAAATTTCTGAATATTTTTTGCATGTGTTATCTTCGAGATTATTGAGTTTCCTTAAAACTACAGTTTTGAACTCTTGGTCAGGGAGCTCACATATCATTATCTCACTAGGGCCAGTAACTGGTTCCTTGCTTTCCACTTGGGGAGGTCATGGTTCCCTGTTTCTGTGGTTTCTTGTGCAAGTAAGTTAACATTGTTGCATAAAAAGATAGTGATTTATTCTAGTCTTCTCTGTCTGACTTGTTTTGGGTTTTATTTGATATGATTGTTTAGAGATTCTTTGTAATCTACCTGTTGATTACTTTTCTTCCTTTTTTCCTGCTAGATTGCTGCCAGCTTTTTGGCACTAGATGGTGCCTTAATAATAATAATAATAAGTAATGTGGGAAGGCTTGCTAGGGGCTCATGCCCAGGAATCTGTGGAATGAACCTTTCACAATGTCATGCTGCTGAACAGCACTTCTAATTTGGAAGCTCCTTTAGCTAAGTTACAGAGCAGATTTTCAGGGCTGGGGATAGTAGTCTCAGTTTCCCCCTCTGGCTGTCCTCAGGGATATTTCTATTTTCAGGCATTTGTGATGTATCCTGTGGGTTGAGGCAAAACCAATCTCCTACTAGGGAACCCAAGATGGTTGGTAAGCTGATTGTCCACCTCAATCTCACTGTTTCTTGTATAGAAACCATGAGAGGGGGAATTCTTTCCCATGCATTTGGTGCTGAGATGTTTGGGAAAAAGGGTATTGTAAATATAAAATTCTGATACTCTTACCATCCTATAGCTTAGGAACTGTCTTATCTTCCTAATTACCCTAGAATATTAATCAATGCTGTGTATTTGTTTTTTGTTTTTGTTGGGGAGAATGAAGCCAGCTTGCTTCCTCTCTGCCATTTTAGAACTGGAAGTCTCTTCTTAGTAGAACTCATTATTGTTTGTGGAATGGATGAACTCACAAATTCATGGCTAGAACTCTTGGATTTAATTATGGCTTAGACATGGAAGAAAACATGATTCTGCCAATAGGCAATTTACATATTGTGGTTCTAACATATTGTGATTTTTCAGAAACCATTCAAGATATTTGGATTTTAATAATAAAATGGAAAACATACTGTTAGTACAGCCATAAGAGTAAGGTAGTGTTATGGCTTTGGATTTAATCTCCCAGGTTTAGTGATTGTTTTTATTAGCCTTTGGGTCTTCTGTTCATGTGAAGCTTGGACTAAACTAAGCTTCTTGAGTTTCATGATGAAACTAGAGCTTATATCTCCTAATATTAAAACCTCAGTTTAAAATTCAGCAGTTTCACAGAGGATCATTTCATAAAACAATTTTTGCTCTTTTAGAATTGAGTGATAGCCAAAAGTTTTAGCAAAACATCTGAACAAAATTACTCACCAGTACTTCACAAAATGGTGAATAAAGTAATGGTAAATATAACGTAACTGAAAAGTAGAGAACCCAGTTACATTATTTTAGCTATAAATTAAATATATTTGGGGCAAAAGTCTGTGGTTTTTGGAAATTTTATGACCTTAAAATACTCACTGTATCATCTAAAATTTTTGACCTACATCTTGCATTTGTACTTTCCATTCCCTTCAATTTTTCAGAGAAACTCTGACCCCAACCCTGGGTATCCAGAACATTTTTATCTATTTGTGTTTTTCTTTTCTTTAAAAGAAAAGTGAGTTGAAATTACTTAGAGCCAATTTACCGTGAGAAAAACAGGAAAACTGTTTAACCTCCTGGTGTCTCATTTCTCACTCACAGGTACTCTGATAGAAGGTGCAGTTAACTCTATGTAGGTTACTTCAAGCAACAGAGTATACTGATCATTCTACAGAAAACACAAATGCAAAAGACAACTTTATAGTTGGGCTAAGTGCTCAATATTCAGAGTTGTTCATCTATCAAATTTCAATGTAAAATTGTCATAAGGTTCTTATATTTCATGTCCCATTAAAATATGTCCACAGGTTTAATGTCATCTATAAGGTCTGTGTTACCATGATGTATAATCCACATAAAATTTTAAAAATTAAATTAATGTTATCTTATGGCAACTTTTGGCTTCTAATATTTTGCTCACTAGCTTATTTTTAAGTCTCACAGAGAGCATATAATTTCATATAAGGTCAATATCCTCAAGTTATATGTTTTACAGTGTATCTTTATTATTACTTAGCCTCATTTATTAACTTTCGTTGGCATCTGAAGCAGTGTTGGTTAGTAAAACAAACTAGAAAAGAAGCTATATGAATGTTTTTAAGGACACACAATGTATGCTATGTTACATTTTAAAATCACTACTTACATTCTATGTAATTCTTTATTACAAAATACACGCACGATCATTTTCCTATAAAAAACATATGCTAACAACTAATTTAGATGTTGTTTAATTTCTATGAAATCACTTGTGTTAGTTGAGATACAGAAAATATGACAATAATTTGAATGATAAAATGCAAATATAAAGGAGAGTCAACATCCAGCATCTCAGTATGAAGAGTTCTTTGGGCCTGCTCCCTGTTAAAACCAGAAAAAATTATTTTTAAAAAACACTAAAAACCATCTTAAAGCTTCTAAAAATGGTCCTCAGGGCACAAAAATGAGGAAGCATCTAGAAATAGAAATAATTTGACCCAGCAATCCCATTACTGAGTATATACCCAAAGGATTGAGGGATGTGTTCTCTTTCCAAGTCCACAAGGGGGCGTAGTTTTAAGGGCAAGAACTTCCTAGCACCATGTCCCTCTCCCATCTCTCTCCATCTGGGAGACTTAACGGTTTATGTTTCAATTTCGCAGGCTTGGGAAGAAACTAAGAGTCAATCACTCCAGCAGAAGCTCTAAGGAACTCCTTTCATTGGCCTGGGGTCTTAGAGAAGGTGGGGTTCCTCCCAGATTAAAAGTCCCCTTCTTCCACACCCCTTCGGACTCCACGTTTGGATTCCCTTCCATGAACACTCCCTTCGTGGAAGCCGTCTTTCTCTCTCCTGGATTTCCCCTCTGGAATCCCTTTCCACACTCTCTCGTGGAAGCCTGTCTTCCCCTCCTAAACTCCATCTCTATTCCCTTCCACTCAATGTGGAAGCTGCTTTTCTCTGCTGGATTCTATCTTTCTGGATTCTCTCGCTCAGTATGAGAGTTAGCTGTTTCTTTCTCTCTTCTCCTATTTCTCTCTCTTTTTAAATAAATCGCTTTCTACAAACACTTTTGAGTCCAGCATTTATTGCACACTGTGCTGTGGTCCCCTCTCTCATTCTTGAGAGGGCAGGAGACCAAGAACCTGGAGAAATGTCCTCTCAGGGGAGCTCAAGGCACCCTGAACCCCTGAACCCCAATATTACAGGATTATAAATCATTGATTATAAAGACACATGCACATGTACGTTCGTTGCGGCACTGTTTACAATAGCAAAGACTTGGAACCAACCCAAATGCCCATCAATGATAGACTGGATAAAGAATATGTGGCACATATATACCATGGGATACTATGCAGCCATATAAAGAATGAGTTTATGTCCTTTGCAGGGACATGGATGAAGCTGGAAACCATTATTCTCAGCAAACTGACACAAGAATAGCAAACCAAACACCGCATGTTCTCACTGGTGAGTTGGTGTTGAACAGTGAGAACACATGGACACAGGGAGGGTAACATCACACACCAGGGCCTGTTGGGGTGTTGAGGGGTAGGGGAGGGATAGTAGTGGGTGGGATGCCAAGGGAGAGATAACGTTAGGAGAAATACCTAATGTAGATGATGTAGGGGGATGGATGCAGCAAACCACCATGGCATGTGTATACCTTTGTAGCAATCCTGCATGATCTGCACATGTATTCCAGAACTTAAAGTATAATTTAAAAAATGAAGAAGCCTTTATTTAAAAAAATCTATACAATTTGTAGAAAGAGCAAGATGATGGTATTTCAACCAAGACCACTCTTTTGCTCTTCTCTTCCAGTTCAGAAAGTGGAAACAGCACTGCCGACTGCCAAGGTCAAGAACACAGGGCGCCTTCTTTCCCCAACTCCTAGTGGGAGCACTTTCTTTCTGACAGGAGCAGGATGTCAGTGTTTGTCATCCTGCCACCAAATACCTGGTCCTGAAGCTAAATTCTGGGCAAGTGAAGTTGAGAACTGGGGCTCCAATCATCTTCCCAGACTCCTCCTGTTAAATGGAGGCTCTATTGGGGCAGGAAATTATAGAGAATACTCTGACTCTAACTGCCCTTGCCCTGGCTCATAAGACGGTGATTACCTGCTGGAAGAGGCAAGCCAAGAGACCCTTAGGCTGATGTTCATTCCCTTCCATCAAGCACCTAGCTCCTAGAGCTGAGGTGTCACTCAAAGAAAAGGTTGCCTTTATTTTCCACTCCAAGATCCATAGCTCTGGCTTAAAGATTTTGTCTGGGGTCAGAAACAGGTTGTAAAACAGATACCACCTAAATTTTATTCCAAAAAAATTGATTTCATTTACTACAGAGTTTAAGCTTAAGTGTTTTCTAAAAACAGTGGAGGTTGTAGTGGGGAAAAGTGGGAGAGATTCAAGATACAGGCTAAACTACAGGCTTAGTTTGTAGGAGAGAGTTGGGGAAGGAGATGATTGGGTGATGCTCTCTTGAAGTCAAAACAAATATCAAACATTGAGCTTGGCAAATGTTTCTGCAAGGAAGCCCAAATTTGATTGGATTCATTTGTAGAGCAATTTATGCCACAGAATATTATTCAAACAATAAAACAATCAGCCTGTAATTTAGTGGAGCCTAACAGCTGGGTATGGTCAAGAAAGAGAAAAAGGAGACCTGCTAAAACCACTTTAATTCCAGCGTAACTTTGTATATATCCAAAACCATGCCACCTTTAGAAGCAACATCATGGGGTTAATAATGTGGAATGGGAAGTAGGCTACACTAAACTAATTCAGCCAGTCAATAAATGAACAAACTAGCAAATACAAATTACAAACCACATGGTGAGGGGAAAACAGTACCCAGAGTTATTTTGATATATTATTTAAATTTTTGGTTTCTATCAATAAAAACAACAAAAATTGACACATGAAATAGGAAAGTAGGGTCATATACCAGAAATAAAACAAGTTGGTAGAAATTGTCCACGAGAGAGACTAGTGGGATTTAACTGAAAAATAACTTCAAAGTGGCCATTAAAAATATATTGACAGTACTAAAGAAAACCTTGATTAGAAAAGTAAAGGAAGATATAACAATGTTGCATCAAACAGAAAACATCAATAAAGAAATGGAAATTGTATAAAAGAACCAAGTAGAAATTTTGGAGTTGAAAGGTACAATAACTAAAAAGAAAAATTCCAGAGAAAAGCTCAACAGTATATTTCAAATGTCAAATGGAAGATTTAGCAAACTTGAAGATAGGTTAATGATACAATCTGAAAAACAGAGAACTAGAAGAATGAAGAGAGCCCCATAGAATAATGGGACACTATTAATCACATCAATAGTGTGTAATGAGAATATCAAAAAAAAAAAAAAACAAGAAAAGAAATGGAGCAGCGAAACATTAGAGAAAATAATAATTGAAAACTCCCCAAATTTATTGAAGAACACTTAGTGAGATATTCAGAAAGTTTAACAAATTGCAGGTAGAATAAACATAAAGACATCCACAGACAGACACATCATAGCAAATATGCTGAAGGTCAAAGACAAGGATAAAATATTGAAAGCAGTAAGAGAAAAAAATGACTCTTCACTTAAAAGGTGTTAAGAAAAAAGGTCAAACTCTGTAAAATATTTGAAGAGATTAATTCTGAGCCAAATATGAGTGACCATAGCCCATGCCACAGCCCTCAGTAGGTCCTGAGAACATGTGCCCAAGGTGGCTGGGGTACAACTTGTATTTACATGTTTTAGGAAGGCATGAGACATCAATCAAACACACTTAAGAAATACATTGGTTTGGTTCAGAAAGTCAGGATGACTCAAAGCAGTGGGGGAGGGGTGGCCTTCCAGGCCATAGGTCAATTTAAACATTTTCTGGGTTGACAATTGGTTATGTTTACCTGAAGACCTGGGATTAGTAGAAAGGGAGGTTCTGGTTAAGGTAAAGGATTGTGACCAAGTTTTACTGTGCAGAAGAACCTCTTGGATAGCAGACTTCAGAGAGAGAGAGCAGGTTGTAAAATACTTCTAATCAGACCCAAAAGGGTGCTTGGCTCTTAGTTGATTATCTCCTGGACCTGGAAAGGAAGGAATGAAAACAATGGGGAAAAGGGATTTTCTATAGAATGTGGATTTTTCCGACAAGAGACTTTGCAGGACAATTTTAAGGTATGGCAAGAAAATATATTTTGGGGTAAAACATTGTGATCTTCTTCCTTGTTATGTCAGAGTCAGACTGGAAAGTAAGTCATGATATATAGGGTCAAATAAAACTCATCGGCCAGGTGCGGTGGCTCACGCCTGTAATTCCAACACTTTAGGAGGCCAAGGTGGGTGGATCGTGAGGTCAGGAGTTAGAGACCAGCCTGACCAATATGGTGAAAACCTGACTCAACTAAAAATAGAAAAAATTAGCTAGATGTGATGGCATGCACCTGTAGTCCCAGTTACTTGGGAGGCTGAGGCAGGAGAGTTGCTTGAACCCAGGAGGTGGAGGTTGCAGTGAGCCAAGATGGCACCACTGCACTGCAGCCTGGGCAACAGAGGGAGACTCCATCTCAAACAAAACAAAACAACAAACAAACAAACCAAAATCCGCCTGATGAGAATTTATGGTTTGTAGGGCATGACTCCCCAGACCCCTTAGGTAGGAATCTGGGCAAGATAAAAAATCAGAGCTTAATCCTAAAAGCAAACCTGAATAAGATAAACAGCTGACTTCTCCACAGAAAGGTAGTAAGTTAATGTATTTAAAGATTAAAAAAAAAAAAGAAAATCAAGATTCCTACATCCAGCAAAGGTATCTTTTGAAAGAGAACATGAAGTAAATATATGACTGAAATAATTTGTTAGAAGAAATACTAAGGAAGTTCTTCAAACTGAAAGTAGATGATGAAGGATGGTAACATGAATCCACCAGAAGAAATAAAGAGCACTGGTAAAATAATTACGTATTTATAAAAGATAGTACAAATGCATATTTTTCTCATTCGTCATTTTAGCTAATATGAAAAGCAATTATATAAAATATTATAAACCATAATGTATTGTTGAGCCAACAATGTATAGAAATGTAATACATTTGTAATATGGTACCAAAAAACAACGCAAAGGAGGTGGATGGGAGCAAAGCTGTTTTGGGCTCAGAAAATGACTACAAGTGGTAAATTAATAGTTACAACTATGTATTAAGTTTTGCAACATTAATAGAGGTAAGATGTGTAATAATAATGCCACACAAGTAAAGAGGAAAAAGGAATATAAGGGCAACATTTTAAATGTATATACTAAAAACATGTATAGCTTCAAAAGTAGAGAAGCAATAAAGATAAAGCAAAAACTGACAAAAATAAAGGATAAAATAGACACCTGAGTAATAAGAGTTGCAGATGTTACTGTCTCACCCTCAATAATAGAACACTTATGCAAAAGTTCAACAAAATTAAGAAGAAAATAAAAACACAATGAAGACACAGCACACCAAAACTTCTGAGATGCAACCAAAATAGTGCTTAGAAGAAAATGTATAGCTACAAATACCTATGTTATGAAATAGGAAAGATAGAAAATTAATAGCCTGGCGTATCCTCTTAAAACACTGGAAAAAGAAGAAAAAAACTAAATAGAAAGTAAATAAAAGAAAGGAAATAATAAAGATTTGAGTGGAAATTAATAAAACCGAGAATTTAAAAATGGAGAACATGAAATGAAAGACTGATTATTTGAAGAGATCAAAAAAATTGACACACAACTAGTTAGATTGATCAACGGGAAAGAGAGGGAGAGAACTCAAATATAATCAGAAATGAAAGGGGGGCATTGATAACTAAACTTATAGAAATAAAAAATATATTAAAATGCCATGAAACATTGTATGTGAATAAATTAGACAATTTAGTTGAAATAAATACATTTCTAGAAAGACACAAACTAGCAAAATTGACTAAAAAAGAAATAAGTTAGCAAATAGATTCATTTCTTCTTTTAAATTTTTATTTTATGGGAAAAAGGTCATTTGGAAAAATTATGAATTTTTTTAACTCAGCAGTTACTTTTACTTTTTTCTTTTTTTAATACACTTTATTTTTTAGAGAGTTTTATGTTCACAGCAAAATAGAGCAGAAGTTACAATTTCCCATATACCCTCTACCTTAACACATGCATAGCTACCCCCATTATCAACATCCCCCATTAGAGTGTTATAATTGTTATAGTCAATGAACCTACATTGACACATCATCATCCTAATCCATAATCTAGTATACAATAGGGTTAACTCTTAGTGTTGTACATTCTATAGGTTTGTACAAATGTATAATGGTATTTATATACCATTATAATATGATACTGAATAGTTTCACTGCCCTAAAAATACTCTGTGCTCCACCCACCTCTCAACCCTTGGCAGCCACTGATCTTTTTACTGTTTCTATAGTTTTGTCTTCTTCATAATGTCATATAGTTGATTCATACAGTTTGTAGCCATTTCAGATTGGCTTCTTTAACTTAGTAATATGCATTTAAGATTCCTCCATGTCTTTTTATGGCTTGATGGCTTATGTCTTGTTAGCACCAAATAATATCCCATTTCTGGATGTACCACAGTTTCATTCAACTACTATTATACATCTTGATTGGTTCCAAGTTTTGGCAATTAAAAATTAAGCTACTATAAACATCTATTTGCAGGTTTTTGGGTGAAATTAAGTTTTCAACTTTAGTGTACTTTTTCCAGGCCTATTTTTAAAGTTTTCTTTTCTTTTTAATTGACACATAAATATTCCACATATTTCTTGGGTATAGTATGATGTTTTAATACATTTGAACATTGTGCAAACAGATATATTTCTACAGTGAAGAGATTGAGAAGTAATTTTTAAAAACTACACACAAAGGAAGTCTCAGACCCAGGTGACTTCACCACTGAATTTTGTCAAACATTTAGAAAAGAATTAATGCCAATTTTTCATAAACTTTTCCAAAAAATAGAAGAGATACCACTTCCCAGCTTATTTTATAGGGCCAATGCTACCTGATATGAAACTCAAACACAACACATGACAACCACAAATCTTTTATGAAAACAAACAGCAAAAGCCTCAACAAAATGCTGCTAATCCAAATACAGCAACCTGTAAAAAGAATTATACCACATGACAAAGTGAAATTCATTCAAAAAATACAAGATTGGTCTACATTCTAAAACATATCAATAGAATAAAACCAGGAAAAATATATGAATATCTGAATAGACACAGACAAAGCATTTGATAAAATACGATCCCCTTTCATGATAAAAATTCTCAACAAGGTCAGAATAAAAAAGAATTTCCTCAACATGATAAAAGAATTTATGAAAAGCCCACAGATAATATAGTTGCTGAAAGATTAGATACTTTTCCCCTAAAATTAGAAACAAGGCAGGGAAATATGCTTTCATTTCAACAATGTACGTGAGATACTTGCCAAGGCAATGAGGCTAAATAAATAAATAAAACCCTCAATGGAAAGAAAGAAGTAAAATTATTTATATTCACAGACAATATTTATGTAAAAAAATTCTAATCCTAAAGAATCCTCTGAAAAACTATTAGAACTAATAATAAAGTTCAAAGAGTTTGCAGGACATAAGAACACTATACAACAATCAATTGTGTTTCTCTATACTCACAATAAACAGGCTGAAAATAAAATTCCGAAAACCATTCCATTAAAAATAACACCACAAAATAAAATAGGAAAAAGTTGAACAAAAAAATTGCAAAACTTATATTCTGAAACCTATTAAATGTTGTTTGACAAAATTAAAGAAAATTTAAATAAATGAAAAAATAGCTCATGTTTATGATTAGAATAATTAATATTGTTAACATCTCAATACTGAACCAAAATTAAAGATTTAAAACATTCCCTATTAGAATCTCAGTTTACTTTCCTACAGAAAGTGACAAGATGACTCTGAAATTCACATGCAATTGCAAATGACCCCACATAGCTGAAAGAATCTCAAAAAGAATAATAATAATATCAGTATTCACACTTTCTAATTTCAAAACTCAAACTTGATTACAAAGTAATGATTATACGGGTACATCTTAGCCAAGACGCGCTCTGAAACATCCCTCGGGGACGTGGCTGGGCAGGCATCAGATTGGTCTCCCATCTGGGGGGCACCCACCCTTTGTTTGTCAGTCTTATATGTCGTTCTGTCCTTATTGTAAATTCACAGTTAGTTTTGTTAGACTCCTGTAACTGATATTCAGTGGTTCAGGCCTGTTTCCCTTGGGTAGAAGGTGTCTTGCAGTGGCTATCAGATCATTGGCTGCAGAGAACCTTTACTGAATTGATGCTTATAGGAATAACTCTGTTCTCAGTCTCTCTCCTATTCTTCTGTCTCTGAGGCCTCACTGCTTCTAATTCTGCCCTGTGGCATATAGTTTCAGCACAAGGACAGGCAATGGAATAGAGTTAGGATTCTAGAAATAAAACCAAGTGTCTATGCTCAGCTGATTTTCAACAAGGGTACAAAGACCATTCAATGAGAAAAGAACAGTTTTGTTTTTAACCAATAGTAGTGGGACTACTGAGTAGCCATTTACAAAAGAATGATGTATCTACTATAATCTATCCAGAGTAATTTTTTATTTCTTTGCTTGCTTTTGTTTTTAGTTACTTTCTATGCTTGGGATCTCTTTAGAATTCCTGAACCTAAGGATTCACACCTTTTGTTATTTCAAATATTATTCTTCTCCATTATCACTATTAAGATTTTCTGTAACTTCATTTATTTGTATATTATATATTCACATTCTATTCTATTTATTCCAGAATAGAACCTTTTTTAAATAGTACTTATTACTTTGACCCTTTGTGCTATATTCTGGAGAGGTTTTCAGTTCGCTACTGTCAACCCTTGAAGAACATGTGTTTGAACAGCATGAGTTCACATACATGCAGATTTTTTTCAACCAAACACAGTATTTGTAGAAAGTGAAACTTATGTATATAGAGGGCTGACTTTTCCTATACCTGGATCCTTCAGGGTGAACTGTGGGAGTTGAATCTGTGCAGATTTTGGTATATGCAAGGGCCTAGAACCAGTCATTCACATAAATCAAAGGACAACTGTAATTCTTTTTTCAGATAATTCTAATTGTAATATAGTATATAAAGAAACCAGTGAGTTTTTTTTTTTTTCCTGAGACAGAGTTTGCTCTGTCACCCAGGCTGGACTGCAGTAGTGATAGCTCAGCTTACTGCAACCTCCACCTCCTGTTTTTAAGCGATTCTCCTGTCTCAGCCTATTGAGTAGCTGGGATTACAGGTGCACACCAACACCTGGCTAATTTTTGTATTTTTAGTAGAGATGGGGTTTCACCATGTGGACCAGGCTGGTCTTGAACTCTTGACCTCATGATCCACCCACTTCGGCCTCCAAAAGTGCTGGAATTAAATACATGAGCCACAGCACCTGACCCACCACTGAGATTTTGATTATAAAATTTTAATTACTTTAGATATTGTAATTTACCTTTTAAATATAATATTTTATTTCTATCTCTTGTTTTATATGCTCTCTCTTTTTTTAAATAATACTTTAAGTTCTGTAACACATGTGCATAATGTGCAGATTTGTTACATAGGTATATACGTGTCATGGTGATTTGCTGCACCCAGTAACCCAACATTCCATGCTCATGGATAGGAAGAATCAATATCATCAAAATGGCCCTACTGCCCAAAGTAATTTATAGATTCAATGCAATCCCTATTAAGCTACCATTGACTTTCTTCACAGAATTAGGAAAAACTACTTTAAATTTCATATGGAACCAAAAAAGAGCCTGTACAGCCAAGACAATCCTAAGCAAAACAAAACAAAACAAAACAAAAAAACAACAAAAAAAACCAGGCTTGAGGGATCACACTACCTGACTTTAATCTATATTACAAGGCTACAGTAACCAAAACAGCATGGTACTGGTACCAAAACAGAGATATAGACCAATGGAACAGATCAGAGGCCTCAGAAATAATGCTACACATCTACAACCATCTGATCTTTGACAAACCTGAGAAAAGCAAGAAATGGGGAAAAGTTTCCCTATTTAATAAATGATATTGTGAAAACTGGCTAGCCATAGGCAGAAAACTGAAACTGGACCCCTTCCTTACACCTTATGCAAAAATTAACCCAATATGGATTAAATACTTAAATGAAGACCTAAAACCATAAAAACCCCAGAAGAAAACCTTGGCGATACCATT